>JAIWQS010000131.1:0-257265 GCA_029891385.1 Erythroxylum novogranatense | reverse complement strand
TCTCTAAATCACATTCATCACATTCTACACCATTAATCATCAATAAAAGCAAGAATTTCACACACCCATACACCCAAACACAATTCCATGAAATTAATTTCAAATAACATCATAAATGCTTCATTTAACTAAAAATCGATGATATTAGACAAAATTTTTACCTAATTTAGCTTCCAATTCTTCAAATCTTCAATAATACCACAAAAATCCCTAGCTCCACTAACATACACAATCATCATCTTCTTGAGGGTTAGAAGGTTTGGGTTTTGGTGAGAAAGAAAAGAGAGCAAGTAAGATATGAGAAAGATAGATTTAGTGTGGGTGGAGATTTAAAGAAGTAAAACTCATGAGGAAGAAGAGAAGCCACGAAATTGATGGAGAAGAGCCAAAATAAATCACCAATAGCCTTTTAAAATGAGAAACATCGTGGAAGAGCAATAGAAAAAGGGTTAAAAGCTTAAGTGGACTTAGGGCAATGTTTGGCGTGTGACTTATGTCACTTGCCACATGTCCAATTCTTAGTAAATAAGTTCCATTTCTATTCTAATGATCTCCCAATTTTCAATGGCATTTGTTACTAATTCCTAAAGTCGTTTAGAAAATTTTCCATTGTCATTGGACAATAATTTCTATTACCATTAAACAATTATTTTGCCACTTGATATTTTCCTAGTCCAAAAATTACCCGAATTTTCAGAAAAATTTCTTAAATTCTTCAAATATTCTAAATCCGTAATGACCCTCTCCAACTCAATTTTTCATACAAACAAATCACATTTTTCAAGAATAATTATACCGAGAAATGTCATGAATGCATGATGATCATTTTAATGTGCAAAATTTACTATTCACTTGTATGCGGATGCTAGATTATGCATGAGCATGTAAAGGCATTTGAAGCGCCATTGACCACTCAGAGTTACTATTCTAACCTCCCCGCCAGTAATGAGATGTTACATCAGATCGAATCGTCGATGCATCTTATATCAATCGTCGATCCATCAGAGATCAATCGCCGATGCATCTCTAATCAATCATCTCGCCTTGATCTAGTTCAATTTTGACCATCTAGATGATAAAATCTCTTTGTTGTCTTCATGAAATTAAGTCCTCTTTGAAATCATCTAAGAATGTCCTGATATGACATCTCTAGAGAAAGTTATGCCAATTGTTCCAAAATAGGTCTTAGATTGAAGCCTTTGGTCTAACCTTTCATCTAGTTCAATTTTGACCCTCTAGATGAAAAAATATCTCTTCAAAGGCTTCACAAACTTGTAGATCTCAAAGTTCTCTTCGAAACTATTCTAAGATGACCTTAATTAGACATCTCTAGAGATAGTTATGGTAATTGTCCCAAAATAGGTCCAATATGATTGAGGACAAAACCTTGTTTGATTCTTTTGGACATAACTTTGTTACACAACCTCCAATTAAAGTGATTTTTAGATCAATAGATTCCTAACTCATTTTTATATCTCTACATAAAATTGAATAGTTTTTAATGTTTATTTGAAAAAGATTGATTGAATCAAAATAAGGGAATGGGTTGGAAGAGTATGAATTGGATATTTTACTGAACATACTTCAGTAATTTGATGATATCTTGATCTGTAGAGTTCGAATGAGATAATTCTTGTTTCAAAATAAATTACGACATAGAGATACAAATTGTATGAAGAAATAAAATATAAACTCAGTCCTAAGACTTTCAACCTCTAGATGGAAGTTGGGTCTAATGTACTATTACAATCTAATAATAGTCTGAAAATGGTTGGGCCCTAGTTGGGCCCTAATTTTCAGATATTTGAACCAAATTAAATAATTTTGATGTCATTAAAAACTTAAGACAATGGGGAAAAATGTTCTGAAGAAGTCAAATTTTAATTCCAGTTTGAGGCTTCCCAAATCTATCATGAGTTGAAGAAATGTGTTTGTTCATGTTTTGTGATTCCGAAGAGTTGGGTTCCAGAATCGATGCCCAATAGCTTATGATATCGAGCCCAAAATTGGGATCTTACATGGAAAATGTCAAATATGTGCCAAGTTACATACATTTTAGTCATGATATGGTAGATAGTAGGATGATCCTTGTCTCGAGTTGTATGTGTGAGTCACATGCAAGAGTGATTATTAAGAGTTCAATGATAGAATTAGTGGAAAAACGATACTCTTTCATGATATTAGAAAGTGAAAGTTTGTGGATATTTAGAAATAAAAATTTTACGTAGTCCGATATGTTAGGCATAGATTGTACTTGAATTGTTATGGATGTTTGACTAAGGCGAAATAGAGATATAAGTGGAAATGACAAGATTTAAAGTGTACAAGCAAAGTGGAATTGAAAGGTTGAAGTTGGAAGTTAGAATGATTATTTAATTGTTTTGATAAGAGTTATGATCTGGTATAAGAAGATATTAGTAAAATTGAGATCCAAATTTCATAATGATTATGCATCAATAATTCTGAGTTGATTAAGGATATACATATGGAAGATTTATGAGATGAATGATATGTACAGTAAGGAGAGTTAGAACTGCATACAAGATAGGATTTTATGGGTGAATGAGATTAAGAAAAAGATGAAGAATTTAATAAAAAGAGTTAATGTATTCAATATGGTAGTTGAGCCATTAAGATATTAGAAGAGGTAAATTCTAAAAAATTGAAGTATAATTGATGTTAAAATGGGATAACTTTGATGATACACTCCTAAGCATATACGACAATAATTATATTGAGTTTTCGTAATTAGAACATTATGACCTTGTAACAATGATAGAAATTGGTCTTTTGAGGTATTAAGAATGCCTAATAATATGAGGATGATAATGTTGATTGATAAAGATTGCTGAACATTATAGATGATAGTAACAAGGAATCTTCTTTCAAGAAGAATTTCATTAAATTAGATTAAGCAAATCAGATAGTTTATATTAAGGATGATAATTGAAAGAACAAAACATAAATGAATCTATAATGATTCAAAAGTGAATATTGGAGTCCTATTTCTAACAGAGACACAAGCTTGAAATGTAGAATATGTTACTGAGAGTGTATGCATTATGTTTGATACAAAGCATTCAACTATATGAGTGTATTCCTGAATTTGAGGAGACATTAATTACTAATATGAGGAGTATATAGGTCTATGTTTATTCTGTGTAAATATGTTCGGGAGATACAAATTTGACTTGATGAATGTATTACAAACACTGGAAGTTAAAATTGAAAATAAATTGAAATGTGGAGAAATTAGTATGAATGAGTAGACAGTAAAATAATTCAATGTGAAATAAGAGGAAATCGAATAAATTGAGAAAATCATTCAAGAAAGGAAGTTAATTCAAAAATTGAACATCACGTGAGATAATGTTACCTCATTGGGGAATTAGTTATTTAAGGAATTATGAGAACTAATCATGGGCATATGGAGCTTTGAAAATATTTGTTCAAGTTAACAAATGGCTCGATAGTGCTATGGTATTAAAGATTAGAGCGATCTAAACAAAATTCGATGATATATTAAAGGTATTCAAAAAGTTGAGAAGAATAGTTTGAATACTTAAAGAAAAACATGTAAATCGCATGAGTAATGAGAGTAATGAGAATTTTAGAAGAATTATAACACCGATATTAATTATATCGTCAGGATTTGGAGATTTTATAGTATACAATAATGTTGTATAAGAGATTTGGATAAAATTTAATGCAACATGATAAAGCGATTTCATATATGTGGAGACAACTAAAGTCCTATAAGTTAATTATTCAATACATGATTTAGAACTGCTACGGTAGCGATTTCTATGAAAGTTTGGAGATAGAATATGTATAGGAACATCTTAGACACACACACACACACACATACAAATCATTAACGTTTGAGGTAATTATTGAGTTGAGAGAATTGAATATGAGACTAAGACAATTGATATAAGTACTGAAAGACTATGATAGTAAAAATGAGTATTTCCCAGTAAAGTTAGCGTTGAATCCAATGCATTAAGCAGAAATCCCAATAGTAGTGAAGCACGAATTCAGATATTGAGGTTATCAGATCTAGTGTAAAAAGGAGTATAAAATGTGGAGTTGAATTTTGGACAAATAAAAGTATTATTTGCTATGGAATTGAAGATTAGTTTGACATGAAAGGATTAACCAAGCCCAAATTGAGGATTCAAAAATTGTGAATCTTATTAAGAGACTGAAAACAGATCTGAATTTTGGGTTCAAATAGGAATAATGATACATTATGATTGAAATAAGAAGTATGTGTACCAATAAAGATGATTAAGCAAAGAGATTGTTAGATAAGCATAAATAACAGCCCATGATATACATCCTAGTAGGAATGCACCAAAACAATATCTAGCAGCTAATAATGTAGAATTAAATGACTAAATGTTTGATTTTGTCGATCGTCTTAATTGTCAGAGATATGCTTAATGCTTATATTTTGAAGTTCATAAAAACATCAGATCAATGTATAGTTTTATTTGACTTTAAGCATCACAATCACTATCTGTTGGACCCCGTCTCCGAGGCCCAACATTCGGAAACACACAAGCATAGAAGACCCAAAACCGACAACATACCGACCACAATTTGGGGGACTTGCAATAGGAATTTCAGATCAGCTTCTTAAGGATATTTGTTCCTCATATTCTAACGATTCTAACGCCATGAAAACGCTCAATTTTGGATTAGAAATGAAGAAGTTATGATCAAAATATTGTCATAAAGAAAAATGACCAATACCGCTATAACCAACTTCATATCAGAAATTGAAAATCTTAGAGGTAATATTACAGCTCGGCACCTTCATATAACTTGTAGGTTTAGGTCTCTAGTTTAATTTAAAACAAGAATCGCCTCAATCGGAGCTCTATAGCTCAAGATATTTGAAAATAAGTGAAGTATATTCAGACTTTATGTACCGACAATCACACTTTGTTTCAATCCACTTTTTACAATTTAAAAGCAATACTGATCAATCAGGCATAAAAAGATAGAAAATTTTCTTAGGAGTCCAACGCTTTGAAAATCAGCTAAATCGGAGGTCGGACTAAAACCCTCATAACTTTTGACTCCGAGCTCTAAATCAGACGCGGTTTATTTCGTTGGAAAGCTACAAGACAACTCTACAATTTTCAAGAAGGACTCAAAGGCAAGCTCGGACAATAAAGGAATCAAAAGTTTACCCCAAGACCGATCGACTAGCTCCTCCTAAATAGTACCGAAACTTGCAAATACCATAACTTTTGACCTAGGACTCCAAATTTAACAAACTTGGTGTCTATGGAAAGTTAAGAGAACGCCCTACAACTTTCATGAAGACCACTGACCCAAATTCCAACCCTAAACGGGTCAAAAATGGCCTCAAAGTCCTGTCTGACATCTTCCATATAAACAACACCTGCACTCAACTCTAGCAACTGACGCTTTGCAATTTATAATACCTCAACAAAAACTCATTACACCTCATGAACAAGCTCTACAACTCATCTAACACCTTCAATAAGTCTAAATGATCCCATACAACCTATATCAAGCCATAATTTGCAGCACAACACAATATACCCCAAATTGCTCACATAAACACATCAGCCCGATTTTGTAGAATGAGGCACTCCTAAACCTTTAAAAATTTCCAGCGAGCTCTCCCAAAGAAAAAACCCAGTAGCAACTCAATGATCAAAAGACTCATACATACACACTTTTCAAGGTCAAGCACAGATCGCAAATTAACAAATTCACATGATGAAGAGAGTACTAGAGCTGTCAATCTGTTTATCAACCATTCAAGAGTTCGATTATAGCTTTAATAACATATCAGCATATTCATCAAGAATCAAGTACAAAATACAAAATATGAGATGCTCAATGCTTGATATGGTTATAAAGCTATTCCAAAATGCTAGTCACTAACTTAATACAAAAGTGTCTAGAATTCTTAGAGTTATGCCCGATGCTTTGCAAGGTTCAGCGATCAACTTGAATTTGCACCTGAGGAGGGAGAATGGGGTGATAAAAACATGGTTCAGTGGCTAACACCCTTATAGCCATCGAGTAATGAGTCATACAACACATAATCAAGAATCTATAATATTTGCAATTAACATAATATGCATAGATACCCAACTTTATCACTTAAGTCATAATTAACCAAACTCATCACATAAAGCATGACATGGGATCTTTTATCAATTAAAACACATAATATGCATTATATACTCAAAAATGATGAAATGCACATAATTGGCTCGAGAGTTCCATAAACAAGATGGATAAACCGAAGTTTATCGTAAACAAGAGGAGTCCGATTTCGCAGGATCTCGTGGCCTCAAGCGGGCAAATGGAGAAGGCTTTGGGTCATCGTACGAGACTAACAATACAGGTTCTCTTGCCCAATCACAATCAATTTATGCTCAATATTCAAATGCAAAATGGCATTTGTATGCTTCTTTCATTTTGTCAAATCATCGAATCTCATACTTTTCATTCATATCGGAGGAACATATTCATTTCATCACATACTTTCAAGTACATACACAACTCCACATGTACGAATTTAACAAGGATCACACACATATAGGGCATTTGCCCATCACCCAACAACTATAAAATGTTACCCACCTAATGTGGAATCCAATTCAAGATTGCCCTTCCTCCTTGTCTTGAGTGGGGTTTTCTTGATTTTCTTCAATCAAACCATACTCCATTCAATAAATACATTTTAAAGGAAGGCATAGCATTCAAAGAATCAAGCAAAGGTAAAATAAACTTTAAACCTAACCTACCCACAAACCATCTATGCTAGAATAACCAAAACCTTAGCTTCCCCAAACTCCATATATCTTACCCTTCTCTTCTATCTTTCTTCAATCTCTACACAAACCCTAACCTCCATTATATCCCATACTTGAATCTAACATAAACAACTATGGAACTTACCTCTAACAAGTAGATTTCTCTTCTTTTTCTTCTTCTTTCTTCCTCCCTTCAAGCTTCCTACAGCTCTCCCTTTTTCTCCTAGCCGAAAACTCCCTTTTTCCTTAGCTCACGTTTTCTCTTCTTTCCTTTCCTTTTGGTTTACGACAATCTCTTCTTCTCCTTCTTTAATTCACTTATTGATACAACTCACCAAGGCAATGGAGACTTGAGGATGCCAATAGGTCCAATTACAAGGTCACGCTCCAACAAGCTCAAAGCACAATTTCAGATTTATGTACAAGCTTTGATTTCACAAGAAGTTCAAGAAGTTTTGTTGATCAAGCTTAGGGAAAAGCTTAGGAAGACACCTAAGTGTGTATGCACATTGGAGGCATCAAACCAAGACGGCTAACACTTAGCCAATTTTCAAGAGCATAAGTCTAATCAATGGACTTGGGCTTATTTTATCTTATAAATGGCATATGGACTACTTTTAGGCTTTTTCATGGGCTGATTTGCATTAAGTGTTCATGTGCTTCATTAAAAAAAGTCATGTGCATGTTTTGTTTTAAGGAACCAAGCTTGTGGGCCTAGTTTAAAAGCCCAATTCGTACCTCTTAAGTTAGTCTTCTATTTTTATGGTTTTCTTATCCTATTTAGACTAGGACTAGTCAATTTTAATTAGTTTTGAAGCCCAAATCCATGTGGGATTTGCTCTTGGGCAGATTTGTTTCAAGAAGGCCTTTTTGATACTTTGGGCTTTCTTTTGGGTTTTTTAGGTTATCTTTGTTAGGGTTTACATTGCAAAGGGTATTTAAACCCTTGCTTTAGCCATGAACACGAGTTTTGGAGAGATCAATAAAATTAGAAAGCATTCTTCAAGAGAGAATTGAGATTCTTGCTTGTTTTACCTTAAGGATTGATTCAACTTATCAAGTAAGTTCTAACTTGTGGCGTTAATTCAATCCCTACAATCTTATACTCTTTGTTACCAATTCCTTGCTGTTTTGGGGGTGAAGGGTCTTGTTAGATTGATTGAATTTAGGTTTGGGAACAATCATTGAAACGGAGGTGATCTAGACATTGATTCTAGGTTGTTGCTGTATCACTTATTCTCATCTTTAAAGCCCTCTGAAACTACATAGTTTTGATACTCCTCTTAAAGCTCACTTGCCACTTTGGGCTCTCCTCCTCACAAGCCCACTACATAACAACCCACTTATTTCTAATCCTCCTTCTTCTTATTCCATTTATTCCTAAAGCCCATTCCTCCAACACAATTCTAATCCTTCATTTTAATTCCCAACTTCTAATTCCAAATCCTACCTACTAATTACAAAACTCAACAAATATATACATGTATAATTAAACAATTAGAGCAAAATAACAAATAATTAAAGTAAACGAATAATAAATAAATCAATAAATAAATAATTAATAAAATAAAATAAAAAATTTTGGGCCCAACACTATCATAGTGATTTCATTAGAATATTGTATGAGGAGTTAGATGACAAAAAGAGTCATTCGTTCTTGCCCTATAATGATTAAGGTCTAAAAATGGTTAAAGGCCATAATTGATTGGAGAGGTTGTTGATAAGTGAAATTGATCAATATTAGAAATTAAGTGATTCAAGGAAGATGAATGAATTAGGGGGATCAGCGTCAAAGGCATGGAATACAATAAGATAGATGAGAGTATCACGTTCCCAACATGTGGTTAGATTGAGTTCAAGATATGCTTAGGTTAGGCTATAAATACTAGTTCTTTAAGCATTGTACGATCAGTTTTCTCTCTTGTAAAAAGCGTTATTCAGTTTACTGACTAGAACTAGTATTTATAGCCTAAGTCTTCAATTGTCTTTTGAGAATCGCTTGAATATTCTAAAATCATTATTAGTTGAGTGTAACTAACTCCAACTAACTAACTGACTGACGTTGTAGAATAGTCTCCTTTTCCATCATTTGGTACTATACTTCTTTCGGTGTCACTTCTTCTGGTATTGCGTTTCTTCTGTTATCACGCTTCTTTTAGTTTTGGCGTGTATCTTCTTGTGATGGCGTGTATCTTCTGGTGTTGATCACATATCTTCTGGTGTTGACTATGCATCTTTTGGTGTTGACCACGCATCTTCTGGGTTTGACTATATGTCACTTACATTTTTTCTGGCACTTAACAAACTTATTAAAACAATTCTTACACTTTTAAGATTATTATTAAGTGAAGTCTTCTTAACTTAACAATCTCCCCCTCTTTGATGATAACAAATAATTATAATATTAGAAGATAAATAATATTCAGACGAATAATAATCAAAGTAAAAATACAAAGTAAAAACACAAGAAATGCATAAGATATACAATGCTTTCTAATATTTTCACTTTTATCCTCTTCTTCTCTTCTTCTCCTTTCTTCTTCTTCTTCTTCTCCTTCTTCTTCTCCCCCTATTTGTTATTAATAAAAAAGATAACTCATCTTAGACGCCTCAGAATTTTGGAGTACATGTGTTGAATATCAGTGCAAATCACCTTGAGGTCTTGTTCAATAGTAACACGTAGAAGTGCTATTTCCTCATGAAGATCACCCACTGAGTCACCCAGTTCATTAACCTTAGTATGAATTTCCTCAATATCTTTCACTAAGGCTTCCTAAACTTCCTTCTGTGATGAAATGCTTCAAGAACTCTTAATTAACAGTAGGATCTTGTTGTATTTCACTAAGTGGATGAAGGTTTTCAACAATAGATGGTTCTGTAGGTAAAACATCTAACTCTATGATTTTGATTGAGGGTAGTTTGAAGGTTTGCTTTCCTTCTGGGAGATCAAAATCATCAGGTCTGGGTAGTTTTTGCCTAAGAGAGTGTTACACTTTTTTGACTGAAGGTATGAAACCTAAAGGTTTGAAATGCATGATTAAATGTACAAATATTTTTAAGTTTAAATTGATACCTTCAACCGTGATACTTCTGTACCTTCCTTTTGTCACAGTGCCAACTACCTTGAAACTTTAATCTTTAGTAGAAGCTTCAAATTGACTCCCTAATGCCCTTGATATGTGATGTGATATATAGGAACCTACAGGTTGAGTTGCATTATCATGCATTGTCTATGTTCTTCATAGCCACTGAATTTGTTCTTCTGTAAGATCATCTTCATGCCCTTTAGGAAACATCTTTTTCTTCCCTTTTTCTTCATTTATTACGGGGGTTGAATATCTTGATTGTACATTTGGAACAATCTTTATTGTTGTTCTGCTTGTAATCGGATAGATTGTATAACGATCCTTTGAAATCTTCATTAGATATGGTTATGTCTTCTCATCTTGAAATACCATATAGTCTTCGTTCTTTATGACTAAGAAGATGTATTGTCTGATTGTTTATTGGTATAGGGTCCACTTGTGCCTTGAGTATCTTCTTAGAAGGTTCTTTGATAATAATTGAACTTCTGTTTTGACAGGTACTGATTCTTTTATAATCTTCATTATCAAATCCTTTTTGTTGATTGGTTGAGAAGGATTGTAAGGTACTAATTGGTGTTCAATTGTCTACGCCTTTTGTTGAACATTAGATGAAGAAACCTTTTTCTGACTAAGTTTCATCTTCTTTTGTTCTTCTGCTGGTTTGGAAAAAAATTGTTGTTGAGACTTCTTCCTCTGAAATACTAACTTCCTTTTTATCTCTATCTCTCCAAATGATTTTACTGATTTACTTTGCAAAATAGAGACAATTGATTTGGTAGGCTGTTTTCGTTTCTCTTGCTTATCAGAATCTCCACCAAGAATTAGAGCTTTTTGCTTCTTCTATTCTTGTTATCACAAGGTCAATAATCTTGGTGACCTTCTTGACTGTTTGGATTTTTCTAATTAAAGCGTCTTCACCTTCCTCTTCAAAGACACTTATTGTATTGATTGTTGAACTCGACTTTCCTCTCTCTGTAGAATTGTCTTAGCATGTATTGGCACATCAAACGATTGTTCAACTTTTTCTTCTGTGGATGTTCTTCTTGTCGATCGAGATTTTATTTGTCTTCCAGACAAAACATGTTCACTTATGCTTTGTCTTATTATAAGCTCCCCCTTAGACTTTGCTTTTAGTGCTTAGACCTGTATCCACTTTAGCTTCACACTTTATTCCCATTATGAGAATAGTAGTGGCATTAATAACACTCTTCACATCCATTTTTACCCTGTTACCTCTATCAAGTAAGATTCTAGATTCTCTAAAAAATCTTGTCAACAACATGCCTTAAAGTAAAGAGCTATAATCTCCCTTAGACTTCATCATGTACTTAAAAATCAAGGAAGGTTAATGGGTTGGTGATTTGAATAGATGAAACAAACAATGTTCATTATTTATTATCACCATATCCTTTGAGCATACTCTTAGTAAAACAAAGTGGATAAGCAGTGAATGAGAGCCCTAAGCCTTCAGAATAAAGGTTGAAGCCTTCTTGACTCCTAGATCACTACTTCCATATAGTTGTTGATTGATGTGCGCTTTATCTACACGATCTTGAATAATCCAATTTGTATTATTAAACAGCTTTGCTCCAATACTTAGACACCTAATGGCCTTCTCGATAGAATCTTGTGTGACTCTAACTGACAACCCATCTACTATTGATATTAAGGTGTTGCCCACCACCGTTTCATTCTTCCAAAACTCATATATCTCAATTAAATAGACCTTTTCATGAATGTTGAAGAATTTTTTCCAGTCAACTGTTTCAATTTCTGGTTCGATGCCGCCCGATTTTGCTTTAAGGAAGTGAAATCAACGTGTTCCTATAGATAGCGATTTTCCAATTTTGATCTGTAAAGAAAAACACTAAACACATAAATGTATTTTGTTTAGCGTAGCGAGGTTAGTATCAAAATATAATATGAAATGAGAAGTTTAGAACAGAGTATTGAATCGTCTTTGTTGAGAGCACTAAACAAGTTGGTTTCAAAGTTTTTTTTGAAGAGAATTCTAGAGTAGAAGGTATTTTAGAATCTTGAGAAGATTTCTTTCCTATGCATAGTCTTGAAAAGTTACCGTTCATAACTTACCGTTACTATTTACTTGAAAACTTACGAATTTTTATCTTCTTCTTGTACGAATCGTCTAGGTCATGATGTGTGAAACGAATGGTAGTTTAGTATTATCATATTCAAGTATCATTTGATTTCCTTGAATCTATCTTCATTCAAAGGTTTAGTGAAGATATCCTCCTATTGTTGATTTATCTCAACAAATTGTAGACTGATGATTCCTCTCTGTACATGGTCTCATATAAAATGATGTCTAACTTCAATATGCTTTGCCCTCAAGTGTTGTATTGGATTCTTTGATAGAATGGTAGCACTTGTATTGTCACAAAAGATTGGAATTTGATCTTCTTGTATAGAATAATCCTTAACATTTGGGAACAACAATTTGCAGCTGACATGCATTTAGCTTCTGCAGTAGATAGAACAATTGAACTTTGCCTCCTGCTTGACCAAGAAAATAGATTATGACTAAGAAAGTGACAACCTCCACTTGTACTCTTTCTATCAATACTATCTCTAACATAATCAGCATCACAGTAGTCAATTAACCTGAAATCTTTACCTTTTTTCATACATTAAATAAAGATTAGTAAAACTTGTCAAGTATCTCAATATTCTTTTGATAGTAATATAATGAGATTCTTTAGGTTTTGTTTGAAATCTTGCACACAAATAAACAAGAAATAGTATACAAGTCTGCTTGCAGTTAGGTAAAGTAAAGAACCAATAATTCCTTTGAAAAGGGTTTGATCAACCTTCTTACCAGCTTCATCCTTAGATAAAAGGATTGAAGGATGCATAGGAGTTGACATAGGTTTGACCTTCTCTATTTTATATTTGACTAACAGTTCTTTGATATATATTTATTGATGAATAATAATCTTTTCTTCAATTTGTTTCATTTGTAAACCAAGAAAGAATTTCAATTCACCCATTATTCTCATTTCAAACAATCATACCAAGCATGAGGTGCTTGGTTTAATCCATACAAAGCTTTATGAAGTCTATAGACATAGTCTGGTTTATCAATATCTTCAAAACCAGGGGGTTGCTTTACATAAACTTCTTCATCTATAAAACCATTCAAAAAGGCACTTTTCACGTCTATTTGAAACAGATTTATATCTTGACAAACATCATATGCAAGAAAAATCCTAATAGCTTCTAGTCTAGCTACAGGAGCATAGGTTTCATTATAGTCTATTCCTTCTTGTTGATTATATCCTCGAGCTACTAATCTAGCTTTGTTACTGTTACTCTTCCTGATTCATCTAGTTTATTTTTTAATACCCATCTAGTTCCTAAGATAGATTTATTGTGTGATCTAGGAACAAAAGACCAAACTTTGTTCCTTGTAAATTGATTTAACTCCTCTTGCATGGCTCAAATCCAAGCTTTATCTTAAAGAGCTTCATCAATTTTCTTAGGTTCTAATTCAGAAACAAAAGCTACATTTGCCTCTCTTCTAAATTTAGACCTTGTTCTCACTCCTTCTGATGTTTCTCCTATAATCAGGATTTTAGGGTGAGAAGATTTGTACTTCCAATCTTTTCTAAGTCTAAAGGTTTCAAAAATATCTTCTACCAGGTGGATCGTTTGGTGGTGACATGTCTAGGTTATTGACTAAAGGAGTAGATAGAGATTCATCATTAGAATAATCTCTTCTATCTAGATGAGAATCATCATCAAATTTAACATGCATGGATTCTTCAACAGATTATAAACTCTATAAGCTTTTAAAAAAAATCGAATATCCTAGAAAAATTACTGAATTGATCTTGGAATCGAATTTATCCATTTTTTCGTTTGTATTCAATATAGTGCATTTGCAACCAAAAGGATGGAAGTAAGATATATTTGGCTTTCTCCTTTTCCATAACTCATACAGAATTTTATTTAAAATAGGTTTCAAGAATACTCTATTTTGAATATAACACGTATTTACATCTTCTGCCCAGAAATACTTAGGAAGATTCATTTCATATAGCATAGTCTTGCCATTTCCTGAATTGTTCTGTTCTTTCTTTCTTTCTACAACTCCACTCTGTTGTGGAGTTCTAGGAGCAGAGAAATTATGGAAAATTCCATTCTCTTCATAAAATATTCTGAAATTTTCATTTTCAAATTCTCCACCATGATCACTCCTAATTCTAGCAATAGAAATTCTTTTTTATTTTATTTTGTAACTTTTTGGAAAGAACTTTAAAGCACTTAAAAGATTCATCTTTATATGATAAAAACAATATTCAACAAAATCTAGTGAAGTCATTAACATTTACGAGATCATACTTCTTTCTATCAAGACTTAGTGTTCGGTTGGACTAAACAAATATATATGTAACAACTCTGAGGTCTAGACAAAGTTATAACGTTTTTAGAAGAAAAATATTTTTTTAACTTGTTTTCCTATTTGACAACTCTCATAAAAGAAATCTTTGTTAAAACTTATTTTTAGTAATCCTCTTACCAAATCATGTCTAACCAACTTGGAAATATGTTTAAAACTAACATGACCTAGCTTTTTATGCCAAATCGATTTTTCCTCATCTGTTGATATAAAACATGAAATATTTTGACTTTTCAAATCATCTAAGTTAATTTTATAGAGATTATTTCATCTCTTGGCAGAAAAGAATATGGAGGTGTCCTTGTTTTTAACTACACAAGAATTTTTATTAAAGGATACTTCAAAAAATGAATCACATAATTGACTTACACTAATTAGATTATGCTTTAAGCCTTCAACTAGTAGAATATTATCAATAGATGCAAATGAATCTTTACTGATTCTAGCTATTTTTCCCTATTGGTTGTGTCTAAAAGTTACTGACCCTCCTTGCTTATTTTGGAGGTCTAAGAACATAGACCTTCTTCCCGTCATATGTCACGAGCATCCACTATCTAAGTACCATTGGTGCTGGTTGCTTTTTTCAAGAAAGGAGATCTGCAGTATATATTATATGTTTCTTAGGTATCCATATTTTCTTGGGTCCTTCGAGATTAGACTTACAACAATTCCTTAAATAATAAAAAGTATTGTTTCTTTTTCTTTCTGTTAGGAACAAAACTCTTATTATGATGACTATTACCATTATTAGATCCTAAACCACTCTTATCATTTGAATGTCTATATTTTCCAATCATATCATTCATCCTTTTGTACTTTCAAGAAATGTTGATACATCTGCTGAGAGATTGTTAATCCTTTATTTCAGCTTGATTAATTTCCACAGATCTATCTATAGTTACTTTCTTTTCATATCGTTTACTTGTTTCTTAAGGCAGACGTTTTCTTTTCCTAAGACTTCTGTGTTCTTCAAACTTTCAGCAAATTTCTTTCTCAATATCCTATATTATTTTAATATAGCATGTGAATCTTCTAACAATTCTAAATAAGCATCCTGAAGTTCATTAAAGTTAGAAGTTACCTCATTGTTACATTCGTTTTCAGCTACCAAGCATATGTTTTCTTGTTCTGATGCTTCGAATAGAGTCGATTCGACAAATCCAAATCTTCCCAAGTTGCCATTATGCTCTTTTGTTTTCTTTACTTTTCTTGTGTTTTCTCTTGAGCAACGGGCATTCAATTTGTAATGTCTTAGTTTGTTACACTCATAGTAGATGATAGAAATTTTCTCATTCTATGAATAGTCTTTGCTATTCTTTTAAAAGAAAAGTCTTTATTTCCTTTTGCTTTCTTTTCCACATCCTCCTAATCTTTCTTGAAATGAAGGAAAGTTCATCATCATCTTCACTCAAATCTTGATCGATTCACTAGCATCATCATTATTGATTTCTTTAATCTTTAATGCTTTTGAAGATGTGCTTCTATTTTTCTTTATCTTTCGATTCTTCTAATAAACCTTTAATGCAATAGACTTATCTCTTCTAGGTTTATCTTTTGCATCAAGCTTTACTTCATGTATTTTCAGTGAACCAAGCAATTTATCTATCTTCATCTTACCTAAATCCTTGGCCTTTTTTTTTTCTTGTTGTTACTTTAGGTCTCCATCATTTTGGAAGATTTATGATAATCTTTCTGACATGATCTTAATTATCGTAGATTCTTTGAAGAGCTTTAAGTCCATTAACAATTGTTTGGAATCGTCCAAATGTTTGATCAATAGTCTCATCATCCTTCATTTTGAATAGCTCACACTGATGAACAAGAATGCTAATCTTGGACTCTTTCACCTGATTTTTGCCTTCATGTGCAATGGCTGATGTGTCCCACATTTCCTTTGTAGATTTGCATTTATGAATTTTATCATATTCACTTCTGGTTAGGGCACAACTTAAAAAGAACTTGGCCTTTGAGTTTAATCGAAATCAAGCTTTCTGATCAGCTGACCATTTGTCACGAGAGATGTTATTGCCTTCGTCATTTGTTGGTGTATATGGACCATTCTCAATGATATCCAAAGATCAATGTGTGTGGATTCTATAAAGAGCCGCATCCTATCCTTCCAATAATGATAATCTTCACCATTAAATGCAGGAGGTCTTGTGACCGAGGCATCTTCAGCTATAAAAACATGCGATTCAGCCATAGATCTTTGTCCACACTTTGTAACAGTGTTTCTTGGAAACCTCTCTCTGATATCAACTGAGGTAAATCACTTGTTAATATAGAAATCACGTATAATATGTAAAATACATAAGAAGGGGGGGTTGAATCGTGTAATATTTTCAAAGATACTAATCTTTAGGAATTTCTTTACAAAATTCAGATGATCACAAACTTAATTTACTAAAGTCAATTAGTAATGCAATGGCAAGAATTATTATTTACTCTTCTATTAACAAGAAAAATTAAAAGATAGGGTTAGAGAACAGACGTCATGATTTTATACTGGTTCACCTTCAACCTTGGGCTACGTCTAGTCCTCAGAGTTTGTCTGAGATTTCACTATATTTGCAAAGCCTCTTCAGGTCTCTCTCAAAAAGTATTCTTTATCTGCTTTCTTATCCTCTTCAGGCTTTAACCTTTCTTTCTCTCTCTAAAAAATATTTTGAGCTTCACGTTACGAATGTATTCGCTCTCTTTCTTTTGCACTTTGAGTACAATGTTTCTCTAATTATTGTACAATCAATTTTTCTCTCTTGTAAAAAATGTTATTCAGTTTATGACTAGAACTAGTATTTATAGCCTAAGTCTTCAACTGTCTTCTTGAGAAATTGCTTCTTAAATCTTCTAGAAATCGTTATTAGTTGAGTCGTGTAACTAACTCTAACTAACTAACTAACTGACGTTCTAGAATAGCTTCCTTTTCCATCGTCTGGTACTATACTTCTTCTAGTGTCGCTTCTTCTGATATTGCGCTTCTTCTATTATCACGCTTCTTCTAGTGTCGACATGTATCTTCTTGTGATGACGTGTATCTTCTTGTGATGACTTGTATCTTCTAGCGATGACGTGTATCTTTTGGTGTTGACCACGCATCTTCTGGGGTTGATCACACATCTTCTAGGTTTTACTATGTGTCACTTACATTTTTCTATGCACTTAACAAACTTATCAAAACAATTCTCACACTTCTAAGATTATTATTATTTGATTGTCATCAAAATTAATAGAAGTGAAGTCTTCTTGACTTAACAAATATCTTATGTTTATAAAAAAAACAAGTTTTGAAAAAGTGCCATTTTAGGTAATATGTTTACAAGATGTGAAATGCATGAGTATGTGGGTTTGTGGTGGTCCCCTAAGTTAATTCAAGTGAACTTTGACAAAAGGTTTCTCCCACCTACCTGCTAGTGGCATGGAGCTCCTTCATAGACTCCCATAAGTTCACGACGACGTAAAACCATTATGTGGGATTGCTTTAGTACATTCTGTTCACGGCTACACAGGACTTTTATGAGAAATGTGTATTACATTTTGGATCCACTCAAACCATTATAATGTGCTTATGTGTTTATGTTATGTTAATAAGTTTGATGCATTCATGTTTTGAAATTCGCAAAATTTGGTTAAGGATTTGAGAATGATACCAATTATGATTTCAATTTGAATTTTATATGACAAGTGAAGGTTTTCAAAGGTTTTGCTTATATTTCTATTATAAACTGTTACCCATGAGCTTTCAAACTCACCTGCTTTTCATCCCATCTTCAAGTGAAGAAAATGAGATCAAGCAACCAAGAGTCGAGGCATTATACTACTTTTGCAATGATTTGTAAATTCGGTTAGATTTTGTAAAAGCAAGACTTTAGACACATTTCGAGAATTATTGGGGTTTTATATCTTTTGTATTTTGGATTTTGATACTGATAATGTAATGTGGTTTGGAATACCATTAAAGATTTGTAAACTCTTATCCTTGGAGTTAATGAAATATGAATTGTGTTTGGATGATGTAAGTTGAAATTAGATATACATGAAGAGGTTATCAACTTGAGTTGATGATTTTGAACATGAATTATTGATACACACACACACACATGAAGTGAATCACACGTTAATACAATACTCATAGAACGATACAGAATGCACGAGAAGGGGGGTTGAATTGTGTATTCCCCTTTTTGATGAATCTTTCAAAAATTGTTTGTTAGAAGTAAAAACTCTTTTATCAAAACTTCCAATAGATTCTAGTTAATCAAAACTTTTGAAAAACTTTGTTTATGAGTTAAGTAGTGATAAAACTTGAATCTAAAATGTAGAGAAGTAGAGTGAGAGTAGTTTGACACAGAGATTTATCCTAGTTCACCCCAAACCGTGGGCTACGTCCAGTCCTTAGAGTTTCTTCTGAGATTTCACTATCTCTTCAAACGTTACAAGTATTCTTTGAGTCTCTTCGTGTCTCTACAACCAAGATTCTTTCACACTTAGCCTCTGCAGGCTATCTGTTCTACTTTTTCTCAGAAAAGTGTTTGAACACTTGTTACAGTAGAATAGCTCTCAGCTAAATCAAACAATAAGCTCGTAGTTATAATCTGCTAATTTTTAACTTCACTAATTTTGACTAACTTTGTAATATTCGACTTCGACTTGTATTTATAGCCTTCGTCTCCAACTGCTTCTTGATTCTTGTTTCTTTAATCTTTAAAGAAACGGTTATTCAGTTGAGTTCTGTAACTAACTCGAACTGACTCCTTCGTCTTCTTTTCTTCGTCTGTATTTTTTTGCGTCTATATCTCTACGTCTGCGTCTGCTTTAACTCTTCGCGTCTGCGTCTGTTTTTACTCTTCGCGTCTGCGTCTGTTTTTACTCTTCGTCTGTAGGACTTCGTCTGTCTGACTTCTTCTATCTTGCTTTATAAGTTTTTATTGATTGTCTTTGTTATACATCAAAATCATATCTAAGTAAAGTCATTTGGACTTAACAATCTCCCCTTTTTATGATAACAAATTATATACAAAAGAAAAACAAAATACAATGTTTAATAAACAAAAACTTATCTACAGAACTTCTTCTTTGACTTCTTCCTTTCTTCGTCTGCTTCAGTCACACCTTCTATACTGAACGTTCTGAGCATCCTCTTCTCTTCTATTCTTCTCCTTTGCTCTTCGTTCATTCTCTTCTTTTCTGCTCTTCTCCCCCTATTTGTTATAATAAAAATGATTTAACGATGATGGCTCTTCAATAGCTCGTCATCGCCTTCTTCGATCATTCATCGCCTCCTTGATCTCACCGACTTCTCTCGTAATCTCGAGTTCATCCGATGAGTCAATGGATGAAGAGGCTTGATCAACGATTCTTTGAGGAGGAGTGAATCGATTGATGTATTATAAGCATCAGAAGTAGGAGTGTATTCATCATTGATCTGAATTGTTGGTGGACGAATAAACGTTTCAGCTTCAGGAAGATCTAAGTCAAATAGTGCAGGCAGCGAAGGCAGCATCAGCAACTGTCTTCCTTGCAGGAGTAATCCTTCTGCTTAAATTGACATTGTATTAGACATAGGTCTAATACGCAGAATTGTCTGAACAACGAACTCAATAAACGTCCCTGTTATAACTCTTCCTCCCACTGGACAGTCTTCTCGCTTGTCAGTATAACTGCAACTCGCTTGATCTTTATTCTGTGTAGAAGCGCATGCTTCATCAATTTTACACACTTCTTCAGCTATTTGATCTGCTGACAGATCATCAAAATCTTCTTTAAGAAATAGTTTTGACTTCTCCTTAGTCAAATCCAACGGATACTTGGCTGTAATCGGAAAAATAGTACACAGCTTACGGGGAACTTTTGTAGGGTATGGCGTGGTAGTAGCATCCCTCAAAGCATTGTAGAAATTCTTTTCATCTTCTTTCAGTAAGTCCCATGTGTCACTATTTATCGATATAGGTTGTACCACAGCCACTGTCTTCTTCACTGGTTGACTGCAGATTGCAATAGCAGTTCTCCTTCTAGTTACAACTTCAATCAATCTGATCTTCAGCTTATGTTTTCTCAAAAACTGATGATAGTTATATACCATCAGACAAGGTTCATCATCATCTGAGTCTGATTTTGTTATTGCTTCTGATTGTGCTTCAATAGGATCTTCCTGAACTGAGCTTTGCTCCACTGGTTCCTCCTGTTGAGCAATGTGGGTTTCCTGAACTGTGATCTGCTCAGTTTCTTTCTCTGTATGAGTAGCTTCAACGATTTCTTTCTTTCGACTAACTTCCCCAGCCTGGGACATCCAACCGACCTTGGTAGACAGAGTCTCACCAACCGATTGACAATCAGTCACCTTCTTTATCAGCTCCTTAGTGACAACGACAGATATACCATCTACCGAAGATACCACAGTTTTGTCTACAAGCTGAGCATTCTTCCAGAACTCGAATACCTCATTGGTATATACTAGTTCTCGTACTTGGAAGAAATTCCTCCAACCAGCTCTTACAATCTCTGGTCCTACATCCATGCCATCATTTCTCAATGACTTGAAATCCTCATGTCTTCCGAAAATCATAGCTGCTTCCATTGTTACAGAACGAAAACTGTGTTTTGGAAAACTCTTCATCTGGGGTAGGATAATTGGGAGAAATTTTGAAAGCAAGATGAACAATTTAGAGATGAAAGTAACCGCAATGATTTCAACTTCAAGCTACTTGAAGGGTCTAGTCTGGTGTGCTCTAGAGTCATTAAGACCCTCAAGATTATCAGATTTTTCCCTCCAAAACTTCCTTGACAGAGAAGTTACCAGCTGTAACTTACTGTATCTGACGCCGTTAGTTTTGATGTTACTTTTAGCCTAACTGTTCGCTTATCATAACCATGTTAAGGTTGCGTCTGATCTTCTGGAACCGTTCTTCACTCAGTGGTTTGGTGAAGATGTCTGCCCACTGATGCTCTGTTTTGATGAACTGTAGACGCACCACTTTCCTCTGAACATAGTCTCTCAGGAAAAGATGTCTGACTTCTATGTGCTTCACTCTAGAATGCTGAATCAGATTCTTTGACAAATTAATTGCACTGGTGTTGTCGCAGTAGATTGGAATCTCCTCTTCTCGAATTGAGTAATCTTCAAGTTGATACTTGATGTTGGACCCCGATCTTTCGGTAAAAATTAGAAGTATTAAAAGGAATTAAATGAGTGTGTTTATATAGGTATTGTGTTATAGATGTTATTGTACTTAAAGGAAATTGATGAGAAATGAAGTGATTGATTTTGATGATTTTGAAATTTGAGTAGAGTTGTATGAGTTATGAAAGTTAAAATGAATTAGTTGATTGAAATGGAAGTTGAAAAGCAAGAAATGATTAGTGAAAGTGTTATATTTTGAAGAAATTAAGAAAGTTGACTTTTGAAGATAGAAAGTTTGACTTGAGAGTTGAATTGTGTTTGAGATGAATTAGTTGAAGAGTTTGTGGTAGTGGGTGAATATGTGAAGTTGATGTGTTGATATGAGAAGTTTATGTGTTGGAATGGTGCTTAGAGACTTCTATGGCAAATCTGTATTAATTTAGATGGATTTAGCCAAAGTGATCTTAATGAAAGTGGTAGATTATGTTTTTATCTTTCCATTGATATAAAGCACGAAAAAATTGGACAAGGGAGTAGAAAGTTATGATTGTTAGAAGTTCTGATCTTGTTTTGTGTGAAGTTGATTGATTCGTTAGTTTGTGTGGATTTTTTGACTCATTTAGGGGTAGATTTGATTTTTTAAAGTCTTCATGAAAGTTATAGAGGGTTCTTTTACCTTTCCATAGACACTAAGTTTGTCAAATTTGGAGTTCTGGATCAAAAGTTATTGATCGGTCACCTTGTAGCAAACTTTTGATTCCTCTAGTGTCCGAGCTTGCCTTTGAGTCCTTCATAAAAATGGTAGAGTTGTCTCTTAACTTTCCAACGAAACAAACCGCGACTGATTTGGAGCTCGGAGTCAAAAGTTATGAGGGTTTGAAGTTTGAAGGTCGGATTGGGTGCCGACCGACCTCTGTTGGCCGACCCACCTCTGTTGGACTAGCCAACCTTTGTTGGCCGAGCCGACCTCTGATGGTCGACCGACCTCTGTTGGCCAACCGATCTTTGTTCTGGCCGAGCTTTGATTTTTCTGGCCGAGCTCTGACCTCCCTTCACTCTTTTGAGCATAACTTCTTTATCTAACATCCAATCGATCTGATTCTTATTGCTAATTAAACTAGAGAGATGGGGCTACAAATGTTATGAAGGAGCTGATCGACAATGTAGCCTCTAAGACTTCCAAATGTGGGTCATAATTTCAATGTAGTGTTCAGTCCCGGTGTTGTAGTGGCTGAATAGTGTTCAGTATTTTGGATATATCTCGATCGGTAATGCTCGGATTGAGTTGATTCTTATTGATAATTAAACTAGAGAGATGGAGCTACAAATGTTATGAAGAAGCCAATCGACAATGTAGCCTCTAAGACTTCCAAATGTGGGTCAGAAGTTCAGTGTAGTGTTCAGTCCAGGTGTTGTAGTAGCTGAATAGTGTTCAGTATTTTGGATATATCTCGACCGCCAGAGCACAGATTGAGTTGATTCTTGTTGCTAATTAAAATAGAGATATGGAGCTACAAATGTTATGAAGGAGCCGATCGATAATGTAGCCTCTAAGACTTTCAAATGTGGGTCGGAATTTGGGTATAGAGTTCAGTCTCAGCTTTGTAATGGTATGAGCAGTGCTCAGTATTTTGGAGTTATATCGGTCGCTAGAGCTCCGATCGATCTGATTATTTTGCAAATTAAACTAGAGATATAGATATATAAATGTTATTAAGGAGCCGATTGACAATTGAGCCTGTAAGACTTTCAAATGCAGGTCGGAAGTTCAGTATAGTGTTCAGCCTTGGTGTTATAGTGGCTGAACAGTGTTCAGTATTTTGGATATATCTCTATCAATAGAGCTCGGATTGAGTTGATTCTTGTTTCTAACTAAACTAGAGAGATGGGGCTATAAATGTTATGAAGGAGCAGATCGATAATTGAGCCTCTAAGTCTTCCAAATTAGGGTCGGAAGTTAAGTGTAGTGTTCAGCCTCGAGTCTGAAGAACAGACTTCAGTATTTTGGAAATATCTTGAGCTATAGAGCTCCGATCGATCTGATTCTTGAAGCGATGGATTCGTAAGACATATGGACATTTATCTAGAAGAAAGTTTTGTCAAATGACTTAAGCTACCTAGTCATAATGATCAGACAAGATGTCAGTTATAAAGACCAATGAAGGGGCAATTTTGGAAGTTTACTTAAAAGGTTAAGTTTATAGGCTTAAATGTAGGGGCATATGGGTCATTCCTCATTCATTAAATGACATGGTAGTATAAATAGAGGGAGGCTCTCGTGGGAAGCAAGAGAAAGCCATGAATTTGTGAGAGAATGAAAGAAATAAAAGAAAGGAGAAGGGAGAAGCAGCCGACGGTGGAGAAGAAGATGGAATAGCTTCAAAGTTTCGATTTTTCTACTTGTTTTTAAGGAGTTTTCGAGGGTTGTCCAGGGGAATAGATGGAGGATGATGGAAGCTTGCCTATGGAGTCAAGACATGGCCGAAAATGGTGGAGAGAGAGGTAAGTTCGAAATTTTCAAGTTGAGATTTGATGAGTTTCTTGGGTTAGAATTATGAAAAATGGTATGGGTTTGTGGAGTATGAAGTCAATTTTGATGTCTATGCCTTAGGTTATGTTTAATTTTGGATGGAAATTAATTAGGGTTTATGCCAAATTTTGGAATTTGGGGATTTTGGAAATTCTTGCTTTAGATAGCTTGGAAAAGTGATGAATTTGGGTTTCCTATAGTTAATTTTGAGGATTATGATTTTTATGATGTTGAATTTGGATGTTTATGGTTTAGGAAAATTTCAATTGGAAGAAAGAAAGAAGCAAGGGTCAAATTGGAGCGAGGAACAAGTTTCTAGCATCGATTCGAAGTGGGTAATGTGTTTATAATTTGAATTTATAAGCCACTACTGCTTTCTTTAAATAAAGAGATTTTCTGATTTCAATTGCATCATAAATGTTGCATCATTGTATGAATGATTTGAAAATTCATTTTTTGATTCAATACATGGACTTTGGATGAATTGCAACATACATTGTGTTATGCCTCGAAAGATTTCATAGCATTTCTTATATTCGGAAAAGATCATGCGATAAAATGCTTTGAGTAGGAAATGAATGGTTATGTGTTTTGTTTGGGTAAGAGAGTTACGGATGGAGTCACGTGCACGTCGACGTATAGTATAACCTTCTCCCGGCTGCCCGCTTGAGGCAACGAGATCCTTGAGAAATCGAACTCGGATAGTTTACGGTATAAACTTCGGTTTATCCGGATCATTTTACGGAACTCTCGAGCCATTTGTGTGCATTGCATATGTGATATGACATTGCATCTATAAATTGTCAAGTTGATGCATTCATGTTTTGGTAATCTATGGATTTATGGCTGAAAGCCTAAGAACCATACGTTTTACAAACTGCGAGTTTGACTACAGCAAGAAAAGAACTTTTAAAAACGTGCTTTACGGATTTCAAAGAAATGTTTTTCTAAGACCAGAGAAGGAAAAAGATTTCAAGGGTTTTGCTTATCTATTCGTTTTATAAACATATTATCCACGAGCTTTGTGCTCACCCCCCTTTCATCCCCATCTCTAGGTTTTCGAGTGGGAGATCGGATGAAAGAATGTCAAGACATGTTATTTGATTTTGCATCGTTTGTACTTTGTGAAAAATGGGATTTTTGTATCGGTTTGTATAAGACTGGTTTTGTCAATTATTGTCTTACAAGTATTATTATGGGATTGTATTATGAATTCTGGACATGTGTATTGATATAAGTTATGAATGGGATCTGGATATAGAGATGATTGATTATTGGGTTTGGATTGATTTGATTTATGAAAGGGTGTATAAATTGTAATTGAATTATGAGATTGGGATGAGGCTATTGAGTTATGGTATTGCACATGAATATGTTATATAAGTTTTGTATGTTCAATTGAGATATAAGCATGATTTGTATATGGAAAATATGAATGAATGTGTATTGGACATTGGATAATGCGATTGTATGTGGAGGTAAGTGGATTGAGGATATTGAAGTCACTTGTAAGAGATGGAATGAAAATGAAAGAGAAAAAAAAAGTGTACACGGATTGGATTGGTTTCGACTGATAGTCTTAAGGCTTCCAACGCAAACACTTTCTTTGATATTTGTTCATAGATGTCGAAAATTGATTTCGATTCGTTTTGATCTGAAGTTTGTTTCTTTTCGATTTGCTTCCGCTTTGTGTTATTCGATTCACCTTCGGATTTGATTTATTCGATTTGACAATTGATTCGTATCTGATTTGATTTCACCTTATGTTTCGTTTCCTTGCTTTGATTCGATTCATATTGGTTTGTATTCGTATTCGACTTCGCTTTGCTTCCGCACTTCGTGTTTCGTATTCATTTTCATTTTTCGATTGGGATCCGGTTTCTGGATCGGGTCCCAACACTTGATCCATAGTGTCTGTGAACAGCAACTTGCGGCAGACATATACTCTGCTTCGACGGTTAATAGAGCGATTGATCTTTGTCTCTTTCTTGACCAGAAAACTAGGTTTGCACCAAGAAAGTGACATCCTCCACTTGTGCTCTTTCTTTCGATTCTATCTCCGGCATAGTCCGCATCGCAATATCCAATTAACCTGAAATCTTTACCTTTCTCAAACATTAAACAAAGATCAGTAGTACCTGCGAGATATCTCATAATTCTTTTAACAGCAATAAAATGAGACTCTCTAGGATCGGCCTGAAACTTTACACACAAGCATACACTGAATAAGATATTAGGTCTACTTGCTGTAAGATACAGTAAATAACCGATCATCCCTCTATACAGGGTTTGATCCACCTTCTTACCAAGTTCATCTTTCGACAAAAGGTTTGAAGGATGCATCGAGGTCGCCATAGGCTTCACATTTTTCATATCAAATTTGTTCAATAACTCTTTCACATATTTTTGTTGATGAATTAAGATTTTCTCTTCGGTTTTCTTAACTTGCAACCCAAGAAAGAACTTCAACTCACCCATCATACTCATTTCAAATTCTCTCTTCATTAAACTTTCAAATTTCATGCATAAACCTTTTGAAGTAGCTCTAAAAATAATATCATCAACGTAAATCTGAACTATAATAAAATCATTCTGAAAGTTCTTCCTAAAGAGCGTCTTATCAACTTGACCTCTACTGAAACCATTTTCTAAAAGAAAAGTACTCAGACGATCATACCAAGCTCTAGGAGCTTGCTTCAGGCCGTATAAGGCTTTATGAAGTCTATAGACATAGTCTGGGTTTTTAACATCCTCGAAATCAGGTGGTTGCTTAACATACACTTTTTCGTCTATAAAGCCATTCAGAAATGCACACTTTATATCCATCTGAAATAACTTTATATCATGACAAACTGCATATGCCAGCAGAATCCTAATAGCTTCAAGTCTTGCTACTGGAGCATACGTCTCATTATAGTCTATTCCTTCTTGCTGATTATAGCCTTGTGCTACTAATCTAGCCTTATTCCTAGTAAATTGATTAAGCTCCTCTTGCATGGCTAACACCCAAGCTTCGTCTTGAAGAGCTTCCTCAACCATCGTCGGTTCTATTTCAGAGATAAAAGCCACATTAGCTTCTCTTCTGAATCTGGACCTTGTCCTAACTCCTTCTAAGGTCTCTCCGATAATCATCTCTTCTGGATGAGAACTTTTATATTTCCAGTCTCTTTTTAGTCCGATAGTTTCTGGAATATCTTCAACTTTGTCTACATGAGTTCCTGATGATGGAGTTTCTGTTCTATCATCTAAGTTCTTCGAAGGACCTTCACTCTCCATGTCATCTTCCTTATGGGGTTGGGAACTATCGTCAAACTTGACATGGATGGTCTCCTCAACTGTTTTTGACGTAAGGTTGTATACCTGAAATGCCTTAGACGATGATGAATAGCCTAGAAAGATTCCTGGATAGGTCTTTGTATCGAATTTGTCCAACAGCTCCTTTGTGTTCAAAATAGAACATTTGCACCCAAATGGATGAAAGTAAGATATATTTGGTCTTCTTCCATTCCATAACTCATAAGGAGTCTTCTTCAACATGGGTCGCAACAAAATTCTATTCTGAATATAGCATGCTATATTCACAGCTTCCGCCCAGAAATACTTACGAAGATTCATTTCACACAGCATGGTCCTTGCCATTTCTTGAATCATCCAGTTCTTCCTTTCAACAACTCCATTCTGTTGTGGAGTTCTGGGAGCTGAGAAGTTGTTGGAAATTCCATTCTCCTCACAGAATAATCTAAACTTCTCATTCTCGAACTCTCCACCATGGTCACTTCGACATCGGCTATAGACATTCCTTTTCATTCTCAGAACTTTCTCGATAAGGTCCTAAAGCACTTAAAAGATTCATCTTTGTGTGATAAAAATAATATCCAACAAAATCGAGTAAAGTCATCAACAATAACAAGTCCATATTTCTTTCATCAAGACTTATAGTCTAGTTGGACCAAATAAATCCATATGTAACAACTCTAAAGGTCTAGATGATGTTACAAAATTCTTAGAAGAAAAGGAGGTTTTAACTTGTTTTCCTTTCAAGCAGTTTTCACAGAAAAACTCTTTGTCAAAACTTATTTTGGCAATCCTCTTACCAAATCATGTTTTGCCAACTTTGAAATATGTTTAAAAGAGACATGACCTAGCTTTTATGCCGATTAGTCTTTCTTCTTGGAAGATAGAAAACATGAAATATTTTGACTTTGAAAATCTTCTAAATCAATTCTGTAAAGATTGTTTCTTCTCTTGGCAGAGAAAAGTATAGACCCATCTTTGTTTCTAACTTCGCAAAGATTTTGATTGAATGTGACTGTAAAACCAGAATCACACAATTGACTGACGCTAATCAAGTTATGCTTCAGACCATCAACAACCAGTACATTATTTATGCATGCAAAGGAATCTTTACCTATTTTACCGATTCCAATTATCTTGCCCTGCTGGTTGTCTCCGAAAGTTACTGATCCTCCCTTCTTATACTGAAGGTCTAGGAACATAGACCTTTTCCCGTCATATGTCGGGAGCATCCACTGTCTAAATACCAATGGTGCTTGCTATATCTTCCAAGGAAGGATATCTGCAAGAGAAACTGTCTTATTTTTTGGTACCCATAATTTTTTGGGTCCATTATGGTTAGTAGTATGCATATGATGTGTTCTTTGATGCATATAACTAGAACGTTGATTAAAATGAGATCTATTATGGTTTCTCTTTTGAAAGAAGGGTTTCTTATGAGACTGAGTCTTGTTACTGGTAAACCCTAATCCGGTTTTATCACTCGGATGTCTACATTTTTCAAGTATCTCATTCATTTTCTTAGTGCTCTCTGTGAAAGTAGCTAGATCAGCTGACAAATTTTTAATTCTTAGTTTAAGCTGATTAATCTTTTCTAATCTGTCTACAACTTTATTCTTTTCTTCTAATTGTTTTTTCAGACAGATATTTTCTCTCTCTATTTGTTCCGTATGTCTACACTTTATGCATGCCTTTTCTTTAACAGTTTGTACTGTTTCAGAATAGCATGTGAATCTTCTAATAGTTCTGAGTAGGCATCATGCAAATTATCGTAGTCAGATTTTACCTCCTCATCACTATCTTCCGTAGGAAAAGAAGTAGAGTCCACCACGAGCACTGGCTTGCTATCCTTCTTGATAGCATCAACAGCAAGTGGATCAGGAAGTGGAACATCTAGGACATAGCCCAGTTCCTCAGATCTGATAACAATTCTCAGATTTCTCAGCCAATCGAGAAAATTAGGTCCAGTTAATTTATTAAAGTCCATAAGTGAGTGCAAATTCATACTAGAGGACATCTTCAATAACCTAAAGGGAAAGAGAGAAAGAATGTTAGAATATTAATATATGTATGATCATAAGGACTTGCATGACATGCATATGGCTCCCACTAGTTTCAAAGAATCCATAACCCTCAGTACGAATCCAAGAAACATTATGACAAAATGTCCTAGTGGGTGATATCCGACATTACTAAAATGACCTTGGGTTTACCCAACAAGCCACCTTAGGTCAATCGGTAGGTATCGGTCATACCAATTGCATCATAGATATCCGACATTACTAAAATGACGTTGGGTTTACCCAACAAGCCACCTTAGTTCAATCGGCAGGTATCGGTCATACCAGTTACATAACAGGTGCAATTATTGACTAGTGCTATCAACTCGTGATGTATGCACACACATTGGGTTATCAACTCTTGATGCGCGTACATCTGATGTACACTACCCAATTTCGCCTCTGTCTACGTTGACCTTGAGTTTACTCAACAAATCAACGCTTCTAGTGAAAACCGACCCATTAATCCGAAAATCTTATTTTCATGGTTCGAACATATCTGTATAGGGTGAGCTTGGGTTTACCCAACAACCCGAACTCTATAAAAACTCTTGTTCTCTCCATATTAATGGAAGGCGTTAGTTTTCATATTATGTGTGAGGGATTTCAAACTCTGGTCTCATCATCCAAGCTGTAGGATTATAGTCACAATGACTATATGGAATGATTGAAGGATTTTCATCAATCACATTGAATCTATCCCTATAATCATCCATCATCCGACCTTTGCATGTGTAAGTCGACTTACACTACTGTGCTCATGCAAGTCGACTTATACTATTGTGCAAGTCGACTTACCTGACTACTGTTCACGAACAAGTCGACTTGTACATTTGTAAGTCGACTTATCTGCGAATACAAGTCGACTTGTGCATGTGTAAGTCGACTTATATGAGGATACAAGTCGACTTATGCATGTGTAAGTCGACTTGTGCATTTAGAATTGCTCTCTAATCGGCTAATTTCTCAATCCGTGTAGTTCAAATTCACAATACCAAGTGTAATATACTTTATTTTGATGTATCAATAAAACACTTTCATTGTATCATGCTTACCATATAGAATCATACTATACATGAAAAACTTGAAATTGATGAATACACTATTATTCACTTAGATTTTCAAATAATTTTGCGAATATCAAACTATCACCCTAAGTATCTCTAGGTAGTCTACACTTTATCAAGACTACTTCAGCACTGGTCACAAAATTGGTGACGGCCAAAACAATCAAGACAAGGAAATATACTAACGAGACGCTAATTAGACACATTTGACATCCGAAAATTTTTGGAAACCCAATTTCAAGAAAATCAGTTTTGCAAGCATACAACATCAATGTAACATATTTTTAATCACATTAAAAATGATCCAAGGCATTGGAACCGAAAACTACACAATCAATCATTCCAAACAAAACAGCTAAAGCAACTTTCTCAAAACTGCCATGCTCTGTCTTTTGCTTGAAAAGCTCATTGAAACAATTTCAATAAATTCTGAGAAAATTACAGAGGTTACAACATGTTCACAACATTCTCCATGAATTTTTCAGGATTTATTTCCAACAAAACTCAACCAACCTCAAAGAACAAAGCCAATGTAGAATCTATGTTCCTCAACACAGTTATTCCCAAAGACACACAATAAATTCTCAAATAAATAGTAAATCACCTCGAAAACATTTTCCCATCCTCATAGACATTTATAAACATCTTAGAGACATGTCGGTGAAAGAAAATTCGAAAAAAATTTCTATAATTTTTCTCGAATTTATAAGCATGCCTGTTCAAGGAATGTGCATAAACACAACAACCAGAACATTAGGGAATAAATTAGCAAAACCATATCAAATCACATTGATAAATTCTATTCTTCCACAGATTTCTATACTGATTTCGAATTTAACACAGTCAACATGCATCATCGTCATAACCAATAGGCAGCTCCTACCTTGTTATGATTTCTTCGTTATATACGACACAAGTGGCTTTGATACCACTGTAGGAAAATCTCGGTGTGTACATCACATGCACATGGTGTGGAAAAACAAAAATTTTTGTTCCGGGACTATTGGGACCCTTTCCGGGAACTGGATCCCAACCGAAAAGCAGAAACGGATACGAATAACGAGGCGAATTCAAATTGGATTAAATATTGGGACCCGATCCGAGAACCGGATCCCAACCGAAAAGCCAGAACGGATACGAAGAACGAGGAGAATTCAAATAGGATCAATTGAATTTGATAACAAAAAACGAAGCGAAAGCGGAAGCAAAACGAATGTAAATCGAAGACAGAATCGAAAGAAGTAAATCGGAGAACGAAGCAAATAGAACGAATGAAACGAATCATATAGCAAAACAAAGCGGAGCAAAACACCGAACGAATCGAAATCATATTACTTAACAAACAGATCGAATTCAAACTTGCCCGACATCCGTGCATAAATTATCTTAAAGAAGCGTCGCGTTGGAAACCTAAAACTAATCCAATACGAAAATCCGGTATAATTTTTTTTTCTTTTCTTTACTCATTTCTTACATCTTCAGGCAACCTCATTCAAATCAAACAAACAATTTCCACCATTGGATAATCATTCTCATACAACTCTCAAAACTCGCTCATATTCTTATATATCCGTACAAATTCCAAAATACATTTTTATCCCAATTTTATCAAAATTTCGGCAGCATAACGACTGCATTTATCCTAACCCAAACCTGCAAAGTATTTAAAATACACTTCTAAAATTTCCAATCAAACATACAAACATCAAAATCCACCGGACCCTCCATCCGGGATCTCAGAAGAAACAAACGCAATCCTAGTTTTAAGCACTTCATAATTCTCATACATAGCCCTAACCTGTCATCGTACACAATAACTCAAACCTTATACTCTTTCATAAACCAATACATATCTTAAAAGCTTACTTACAAAGCCTTAATGGCAATTCAAGCCATTAGAAAATATTTCAAATCTCAATTCACATATCAATATAGACGATGCAAAAATCGGACCAAATGTCTTCACATTCTTTCATCCGATCTCATGCTCGAAACCTAGAGATGGGGATGAAAGGGGGTAAGCTCGGAAGCTCGTGAATAATATATTTATAAGTTGAAAAATAAGCAGAAATCATTTTTTTCATAAGCGATTTGCCAAAAGGGCTTATTTTTCAATCTTTGCAATTTTTCAAAAATTTCGACCTTTCAAACAGTTTCCTCAAACCTTTCATAACTCATTTCTCATTTTTCAAAATTCTCACATTTAGTATAAACATGAATGCAATCATAGCAAATCACAAGCCACATAAAATTACAAATCAAACACATAAAACATATCAAACGGCTTGGTTCGGTCCAAAAATGGAATGTACTGCACATTCCCGCAAAGCGGTCCTGTGCAGTCGTGAACAGAACGTACTACACTTTTTTGCATCGCGGTCCAGTGTAGCCGTGAAGGGAGTCCGAAATCGGAGCTGTTGGACCCCGATCCTTAAGTGGCAAATTAGAGATATGAAATGAATTCAATGAGTGTTTTCGGATATGAATTATGTTATAGAAGTGTTTACGCCTTGAGGAAATTGATGAGAAAAGGAATGTATTGGTTTTGATGACTTTGAAGATTAGTCTTGGTTATGAAAGTTTAGGTGGATGAGATGATTGAAATGGAAGTTGAAAGTAAGAAATGTTGAGAGTTCGAATAAGTCAAACTAGTTTATCTTCTCTTTTGTTATTTATCCTATCTTTTAGGATATTATTTCAAACTAGTTTATCTTATCTTTTGTTATTTATCCTATCTTTTAGGATATTATTTTGTTTGTTCAAATTTAAATTTTTGTACAGATTCATTCAAATTTTGTTGTAATCTCTGTATTTATAGTTGTTGAAAATCAATAAGATTTGAGTTCATTCTTCGACCAAAACTCCTCTCTTTCATGGTATCAGATTGCCAATAACCGGTTTCAATCACCATCTTCTTCCTTCTTCTTCTTTTTTTTTCCCCCTCATCGCCATGGCCAACACTACTGCAATTCCTATCCCGTCTATGCCAAACCAAATAACCATTAAGCTCACCCCTACCAATTACCTACTTTGGAAAACACAAATGATGCCTCTTCTCTACAGTCAGAAACTTATTCACCATGTTGATGGTACCCAAGCCCCTCCCAAAATCATCGACAATAACCCCAATCCTGCGTATGAGCCGTGGTTTCTCAAAGATCAAATGGTGCTGAGTTGGATCCTTGGCTCGTTGTCTGAATCCGTTTTGTCGCAGGCCGTCGGTGCAACCACCGCTCACGCAGCTTGGTCGAAGTTGCAAATGACGTTTGCTTCCGGATCCCGTGCACAAGTCCGGACTCTCAAGGGCTCCTTGCATGCTCTCTCTCGCGGAGACGATTCTATAGTCACGTATATGGATCGTGCTAAACGTATTTTTGATCAACTTGGAGCTCTCGATGCCGCTATTTCTGAAGATGATCTTGTTGATCATATTTTACGAGGCCTTGGTTCTGATTATCGTCCTTTTGTACGTAACATAGAGGCAAAATTACAATCTATTTCTTTTGATGATTTATTTGGTTTGCTTCTCTCTGAGGAATTGCAGTTGCAAGCCACCAGTGATACACTCAATCCTCCTGCCGTTGCTCATTATGCCGGCCGACAGTCTTCTTCTGCTGCCAATCGTGGTCGAGGCCGTGGTAATCGGCGAAATGGTTCCTATTCGGGGCGTGGCCGAGTCACCTCTCCTACCACCGAACCCACTTGTTACAATTGTCGTGGCCGTGGCCATACAATCCGACAATGCCCCAGCCCCAAATATGCCGAAACAAATCCCAAGCCGTCAGCCAATTATAGCTCATCCCCTCACACCAATACCAAGCAGTGGATTGTTGATACTGGCGCTTCCCATCACTTGACATCAGAATTGGAAAACCTAGGAATTCATTCCGAGTACACTGGGACTAATGAAGTTACTCTTACCAATGGTAAAACCTTACCTATTTCTCGTGTTGGCTCAACTACTTTGTCTCTTAGTTCTCGTTTTTTTAATTTATCAAATGTTCTTCATGTTCCAGAGGCTAATCTTAATTTGTTGTCTGTTCCTCAGTTTACACTCACTAATGATGTCTCTGTTGAATTTTTCCATGATTCGTTTGTGATTAAGGACCGACAGACGAAGCAGCCACTTCATAGAGGGGTCATCCAAAATGGGTTATATCGTCTTGCTCTTGATCCAAAGTCTCCCCTTGTCATTCAGTTTCCTTGCCTACTTGGCATGCTAGATTAGGCCATGCTTGTTCGAACACCGTTAATAAAGTTTTGAGTCTAAATAAATTGTTCTCGTCTTCTAAGCAAGATTCGTCATTATGTGAAACTTGCTGTGTTAGTAAATCTCACAAATTGTCTTTTTCTGATTCTACTTATGAAGCAAAGCAACCTTTAGAATTAGTTTGTTCAGATTTATGGGGTCCGTCACCAATTGCTTCGGTTGATGGTTACTTATATTACGTTGTGTTTTTTGATCATTACACAAAATATACATGGATCTATTTTTTGCGACGTAAGTCCGATGTCTATAATTGTTTCATTAAGTTCCGTGCTATCGTTGAAAAATACTTTGGTAAACCTATTAAACAATTTCAATCCGATTGGGGTGGGGAATTTCAAGCTCTAGAAACATACTTAGCCTCCAATTCCATCATCCAACGAAGCTCTTGTCCCCATACACCTGAACAAAATGGTTGTGCTGAAAGGAAACATCGCCATATAACCGAAACCGGCCGAGCCTTGTTGCACCATGCCTCCGTACCACCTAAATATTGGGATCATGCTTTTGCTGCAGCCGTATATACCATTAACCGATTGCCAAGTCCCTTGCTTAATCATAAATCACCATACCAAGTTATTTTTCAAAGAGACTCGGATTATAATTTTTTACGTGTCTTTGGTTGTTGTTGCTATCCTTGGCTTCGTCCCTACACTAAAAACAAGCTTGAGCCTAGATCCACAAAATGTGTTTTTCTTGGTTATAGTATTCTCCACAAGGGTTACAAATGTTTATCTTTGTCTACCAATAAGGTGTTTTACTCACGTCATGTTATTTTTGATGAACAGGTTTTCCCGTTCAAGACAAGTGATGACAACGCATCGGTTCTCGGTCCACCGCCTTCCCCATCCACCATCTTTTCTCTCGGCCAAAGACACCATACTGTCCCCTCAACCTCCATATCGTCACCTAATATATCTCCCATTGTCCCGCCTTCACCTAATTCTACATTCCGATTGTTTTTGAATTGCCTCGGTGAATTGTCTTCAACTGCCACGGCTTCCTCTGGCTCTGCCTCCACCCAACCTGCTATCAGTCCCTCGGCAGTACCATCAGCTGCTCCCGCAGCTCCCTTGCGCCATCATATGACCACTCGGTCCCAAACCGGTTCCTTGAAACCGAGAGTCTTTGCCACTGCAGTCTCCGATGTCTTGGCTGCACCCTCCTCATACACTGATGCGGCTAAACATCATCATTGGCGCAAAGCAATGTCTGAAGAAATCGATGCCTTGTTATCTAATGGCACATGGGATCTTGTTCCTCGATCCAAAGGCATCTAATATTATTGGCTGCAAATGGGTGTATCGTGTTAAAACGAAGGCAGATGGTTCGCTTGATCGTTACCGCGCTAGGCTTGTTGCTAAAGGTTTTCATCAACGTCCGGGTATTGATTATGTTGAGACATTTAGTCCTGTTATTAAACCAGCAACAGTGCGGCTAATCCTATCTATTGCTGTCAATCGTAAATGGTCTATTCGGCAGCTAGATGTTTCAAATGCTTTTCTTCATGGGACACTTGATGAACCAGTTTTTATGGAGCAGCCTCAAGGCTTTATCGATCAAACTAAGCCTGATTTTGTATGTGCTTTGAAAAAGTCACTGTACGGTTTAAAGCAAGCACCCCGGGCCTGGTATTTCTGTCTCGCAAATGCTCTTCAATTGCTTGGTTTTCAAGGCTCGAAGGCTGACAGCTCCTTGTTCATTTACTCTTCCAATAATGAACATGCTTATTGCCTAGTTTATGTTGATGATTTGATTTTGACAGGCTCATCGGCTAGTCTTCTGCAGCAAATTATAGCTCAGCTTGGCCGATCCATTGCTCTCAAGGATTTGGGGCCTCTATCATATTTCTTGGGTGTCGAGGTTACATGGCTCCATGACGGGTTACAGCTTACGCAATCCAAATATATAAAGGATTTGCTGCATCGTGCTAATATGCATGAAGCGTCTTCGGTTTCGACCCCGTCAACTCCTCAAGCTGATTTGACTGGCACCACCTCCTCGGCATTTGATGATCCAACGCTATATCGACGGGTTGTAGGGGCTCTACAATATTTAGCTCTAACGCGTCCCGATATCACTATGGCCGTTAACAAGACTGCTCAATTTATGCACTCGCCTTGTACTCATCACTGGCAAGCCGTGAAACGCATACTTCGTTATTTGCGTGGCACAATTGATCATGGTCTTGTTCTACGGTCCTCTCGACAAGCCTCTCTCATTGCTTTTTCTGATGCTGATTGGGGCGGAGACAAAACTGATCGTAAAAGTACTTCGGCCTACATTGTTTTTCTTGGTTCAAATCCAGTCTCTTGGGTGTCAAGAAAGCAAAAAACGGTTGCAAGATCCAGCACTGACTCCGAGTATCGTGCCCTTGCCTCAACTGCCTCGGAAGTGTATTGGCTTCAATGCCTTCTACGTGAGTTAAACTACACTCTACCCACTACACCGAGAATATGGTGTGATAATGTCTCAGCTACTTATTTAGCTGCCAATCCTGTTTTTCATTCTCGATCTAAGCATCTTGAGTTGGATTTTCATTTTGTCCGGGATCAAGTTCGACAGAAAAATCTTCTTGTTTCTTACATATCAATGGTTGATCAATTGGCTGATGTTTTGACGAAACCATTGTCGAAGACCCGGTTTCTACTACTGCGCGACAAACTGATGGTGCATTCCCCCATCGGTTTGCGGGGGGGTGTTGAGAGTTCGAATAAGTCAAACTAGTTTATCTTCTCTTTTGTTATTTATCCTATCTTTTAGGATATTATTTCAAACTAGTTTATCTTATCTTTTGTTATTTATCCTATCTTTTAGGATATTATTTTGTTTGTTCAAATTTAAATTTTTGTACAGATTCATTCAAATTTTGTTGTAATCTCTGTATTTATAGTTGTTGAAAATCAATAAGATTTGAGTTCATTCTTCGACCAAAACTCCTCTCTTTCAAGAAATAATTAGTGAAAGTGTTATATTTTGAAGAAAATTAGAAAGTTTGACTTTTTGGAGTAAAAAGTTAACTTTTGGTTTAGGCAAAATTTGAGGAAATGATCTTCATGAAATTGTAGCTTATGTTGAGAGCTTTTCGTAGCCATAAAGTATGCTATTTTTCGATATCGGGATTGAAAGTTATGATCTTTGAAAGTTAAGTGTATTTTGCCTTGGTTTTGGAAAATGTTCTAAGTGTAGGATGGTATATGTTGTGTTTTGAGGCGATTTTCGTACTGATGTAGTTTGAATTGGAGTAAATAGTTACGTGAAAGTTATAGAAAATTTGAATAGCTTTAAAATTATGTATGATATGTGCTTTTTGGTCGATCGACCCGCGGGGTAGAATTTCAGCCGACCGACCTCTCTTCCTTATTTTAGTCATAACTTATTCGTCCGACATCCGATCAACCTGATTTTCAAAGCGTTGGATTCCTAAGACATTTTTCTATCTTTTCATACTAGATTGATCAGTTTGGAATTAAATTGAAAAAGGTGCATTGAAACAAAGTGAGCTGATCAGTGATAAATGTTTGAACAGTGTTTAGTATTTTGGATATATCTCAATCTCTAGAGCTCGGATTGAGTTTATTCTTATTTCTAATTAAACTAGAGACATGGGGATACAAATGTTATGAAGGAGCCGAGCTATGATTTAGCCTCTAAGACTTCCAAATACGGGTCGGAAGTTTAGTGTAGTGTTCAGTCTTGGTGTTGTAAGGACTGAACAGTGTTTAGTATTTTGGAGATATCTCGGTTATAGAGCTCCGATCGATCTGATTCTTTTTGGAAATTAAACTAAAGATACATATCTACAAATGTTATGAAGGAGCCGAGCTATGATTTAGCCTCTAAGACTTCCAAATACGGGTCGGAAGTTTGGTGTAGTGTTCAGTCTTGGTGTTGTAAGGACTGAACAGTGTTCAGTATTTTGGAGATATCTCGATCGGTAGAGTTCAGATCGATCTGATTCTTTTTGAAAATTAAAAGAGATATGGGGCTACAAATTTTATGAAGGAGCCGACCTATAATGTAGCCTCTAAGACTTCCAAATATGGGTCGGAAGTTTGGTGTAGTGTTCAGTCTTGGTGTTGTAATGGCTGAACAACATTCAGTATTTTGAAGATATATTGATCGCTAGAGCTCGGATTGAGCTGATTCTTTTTGAGAATTAAACTAGAGACATATATCTACAATTCATATGAAGGATCTGATCGAAAATTTAACCTCCAAGACTTCCGAATATGGGTCGGAATTTAGGTGTAGTGTTCAGCGGCGGGTCTGAAGAATGGACTTCAGTAGTTTTGAGATATCTTGAGTTATAGAGCTCCGATCGATCCGATTCTTGAAGCGATGGGTTCTTAGGACATACAGGGACATTTCCCTAAAAGAAAGTCTTGTTAAAGTACTTCATTTACTTGGTCGAAATAATCAGACAAGATGTCAGTTATAAAGACCAATGAAGGGGCAATTTTGGAAGTTTACTTAAAGGATTAAGTTTATAGGCTTAAATGGAGGGGCTTATGGGTGATTCCCCATTCATTAAATGACATGGCACTATAAAAGGGATTGGGCTGTTGTTTTTATTAAGTGAGGCACGACACTTGAATAAAAGGAAAGAAAAATAAGAAGAGAGAAGGGAGAGAAGCTTCGGGAGAGAAGAAGAAAGAAAAGGGGAGAAAGCTAGGGTTCGGTTTTTCACCAATTGGAGAGAGAGTTTGATGTTGTTCTAAGAGAGAGAAAGGTGGATAATGAAGAGAGCTCCATCATGAACCAAGAAAATCCAAAATTGGAGAAGATGAAGGTAAGAATCGATTTTCGATCTTTGATATTTTAGAGAGTTTTTGGTTTAGAATCATGGAAAATGATATGGGTTTGTGTATTATGGAGTCAATTTTAGTGATTGCTTAGTATGATGGGTTTAATTTTGGATAGAAATAAATTAGGGTTTATGCCCAATTTTGTAAATTGGAGATTTTGGAAATTAGTGATTTAGATGGCTTGATTATGTTTGGAATTAGTGTTTTCTAAGTTCAATATTAAGGATTATGTTATTTATGAGATTGAATTTGTGGGAAATTGGTGTAGGAAATTTTCTATTGGAAGAAAGAAAGAATCAATGGACAAATGGGTACCTGTTTATAATATAATTTATAAGCCACTACTGTTTTCTTTAAACAAAGAGATTCTTCTCATTTCAATTGCATCATTAATGTTGCATTATTGCATGAATGATTTGAAAAATCATTATTGATTCAATACATGAACTCTTGATGAATTGCAAATACATTTGTGTTATGCCTCGAACATTTCAAGGCATTTCGTATATTCGAAAAAGAGCATTCGATAATTGATTTAAGCATGATTATGTGCTTGTGTTTGGGCGAGAGAGCGTTTCGTTAGTCACGCACGCCAACGTTTAAGCTTGCTCCGGTTGCCGTTAGAGGCCACGAGATCCCGAGAAATCGGACTCGTTGTGTTTACGATAAACTTCGGTTTATTCATTGTGTTCTGGAACTCTCGAGCGTTATGTGTGCATTGCATTGTGAAGTATTATGATTGATGCATCCATATTTCGGAAATTGTGAATTCGACTACTGCAAAAGAAGAACTTTTGAAAATGTGCTTTATGGGTTTCAAACAAAGTTTCTGCAAGAAAAGAAAAGAAAAGCATTTTAAAAAGGTTTTGCTTATTTATTTGTTATAAACTGTTACCTACGAGCTATAAGCTCACCCCTTCAATCCCATCCACAGGTGATGAGAAGAAGATCGGGTAAAGAAAAGTGAAGGTTTTCAATTGTATGTGTTCATATGGTATAATTTGTTTAGCTAAGCGATCGCTAAGAAATTTAGAATTGTTGTGTATTCATTTTGAGGATGTATTCTGAATTCTGGAATTATGTATTGATTTAAGTTATGTATCGGACGTGTATATGATTATGAGTATGATAAGGTATTGTGGTTTGAGATTTGGATAAGGCTATTGAGCTATGGTATTGCACATGGATAGTGCGATTGTATGTGAATGTATTTGGATTAAGGAATGAGGAAAGAGATAAAAGAAAAGAAAAAGAAAAAAATTATACCGATTTCGGATTAAGGTTAGTCCAAGGTTTCCAACGCGACGCTTTCTCCTAAAAGTATATTATCGGATGTCGGTACTTGTGTTTTAGCTCGAATGCTTCAATTCGATTTGTGATTCATGATCGTTTGTTTGGTTTGTCTCCGAGCCAATTCGATTTGACTTTGTTTGTATGCTTCGCTTCCAAGTTGGCTTTCGATTCGTTAATGATTTGTTTCGCTTTGTGATCAATTGTTTATTCGTTCGCCTTAGTTTTTCGAGTTGGGCGCGGTCTCGGATCGGGTCCCAACATTTAGGTATCGAGCCCGATAATATGATCTTACTTGGGCGTATGTGTATGAGTAAGAAATGGATAAGAGTTTGTGAGGATAAGATTGATCTTGTGGGAATGTGAGCATGATGTGTCTGTCTTTCATGAATTATTTGACGAATCTAAATGATTGTATGATTGAGGTGATGAGTTATATGACTGAATTAGTGAGGGTGTGATACTGAGGTGAATAAGTGTTCATGAGACAGTGACTATTTGATTTAAGTGTCAAGAGTATGATTGATTTTAAGATTGTGTGTATGGAAATTAAGATTAGAAATTCATAATGAGTTTGGATGATTTGACTACGAATATATAGGAGATACAATAGCAAAATACTTGAAAGATGAGATAAATGATAGAGATATATATGTATAGAAGTTCAAAAGGTTGATTTTGAATGATGATTGGTTCATATTAAGGTTATTAAGAATTGGACCATTGACTTGTGTAAATATGTTAAGGAACATTGATTTGTGGGTATAGTAATGTTGAAATGGAATTGGTGGTATTAGATACAAGAAGTGAAGGATATCTCAATAAGAAGGAAATTAAATAAGAAAAGTTTTTGATTATGATCTATTGGAGAGAAATTAGTTAAGAGATTGTGATACTTGGTAATGTCTAAGTAGGAATTTCGTGCACGAAATTCTTTTAAGAGAGGGAGAATTGTTGGACCCCGATCCTTAAGTGGCAAATTAGAGATATGAAATGAATTCAATGAGTGTTTTTGGATATGAATTATGTTATAGAAGTGTTTACGCCGTGAGGAAATTGATTAGAAAAGGAATTTATTGGTTTTGATGACTTTGAAGATTAGTCTTGGTTATGAAAGTTTAGGTGGATGAGATGATTGAAATGGAAGTTGAAAGTAAGAAATAATTAGTGAAAGTGTTATATTTTGAAGAAAATTAGAAAGTTTGACATTTTTAAGTAAAAAGTTAACTTTTGGTTTAGGAAAAATTTGAGGAAATGATCTCCATGAAATTGTAGCTTATGTTGAGAGCTTTTCGTAGCCATAAAGTATACTATTTTTCGATATCGGGATTGAAAGTTATGATCTTTGAAAGTTAAGTGTATTTTGCCTTGGTTTTGGAAAATGCTCTAAGTGTAGGATGGTATATGTTGTGTTTTGAGGTGATTTTCATACTAATGTGGTTTGAATTGGAGTAAATAGTTACGTGAAAGTTATAAAGAATTTGAATAGCTTTAAAATGATGTATGATATGTGCTTTTTGGTTGTGGAGGTTGAAAGATATGATAATGTGAAATTTGGATATTGCGTAGGTGATGGATATCAGGACAGAAACTTTGATTGAAAAATTAACTTAGATAGAGGTTGAAGTTATTTTGGAGTTATTCATGAACATTGTAGAGCTTGTTTTTATCTTTCTATTGATATAAAGCACGAAAATATTGGACAAGGGAGTATAAAGTTATGATTTTTAGAAGTTTTGATGCTGGTTAGTGTGAAGCTGATCGACCAGTCAGCTTTGTGTGGAGTTTTTGACCCATTTAGAGGTCGATCTGATTCTTAAGGCCTTCATAAAAGTTGTAGAGGGTTCTTATACCTTTCCATAGACACCAAGTTTGTCAAATTTGGAGTTCTGGATCTAAAGTTATGATGTTTACAAGTTTTGGTACTGTTGAGGAGTTTATCGATCGGTCACCTTGTAGCAAACTTTTGATTCCTTTAGTATCCGAGCTTGCTTTTGAATCCTTCTTGAAAATGGTAGAGCTGTCTCTTAGCTTTCCAACGAAATAAACCGCATGTCATTTAGAGCTCGGAGTCAAAAGATATGAAAGTTTAAAGTTTAGAGGTCGGATCGCGTGGTCGATCGCTCGGCAGCGGGCGATCGCTCGACAGCGAATGACCCGCTTGGTAGTTGGTCGATCGGTCTGCGGGGTAGAATTTCAGCCGACCGACCTCTCTTCCTTATTTTAGCCATAACTTCTTCGTCCGACATCCGATCGACCTGATTTTTGAAGCGCTGGATTTCTAAGATATTTTTCTATCTTTTCATACTAGATTGATCAGTTTTGGAATTAAATTCAAAAAGGTGCATTGAAACAAAGTGAGCTGATCAGTGATAAAAGATAATATAATTTATAAGCCACTACTGTTTTCTTTAAACAAAGGGATTCTTCTCATTTCAATTGAATCATTAATGTTGCATTATTGCTTGAATGATTTGAAAAATCATTATTGATTCAATACATGAACTTTTGATGAATTGCAAATACATTTGTGTTATGCCTCGAACATTTCATGGCATTTTGTATATTCGGAAAAGAGAATTCGATAATTGATTTAAGCATGATTATGTGCTTGTGTTTGGGCGAGAGAGGAATGTTTCGTTAGTCATGTGCACGTCAACGTTTAAGCCTGCTCCCGTTGCCCGTTAGAGGCCACGAGATCCTGAGAAATCGGACTCGTTGTGTTTACGATAAACTTCGATTTATTCATTGTGTTTACGGAACTCTCGAGCCGTTATGTGTGCATTTGCATTGTGAAGTATTATGATTGGTGCATCCATATTTCGGAAATTGTAAATTCGACTACTGCGAAAGAAGAACTTTTGAAAATGTGCTTTATGGGTTTCAAACAAAGTTTCTGCAAGAAAAGAAAAGAAAAGCATTTTAAAAAGGTTTTGCTTATTTATTTGTTATAAACTGTTACCCACGAGCTATAAGCTCACCCTCCTTCATTCCCATCCACAGGTGATGAGAAGAAGATCGGGTAAAGAAAAGTGAAAGTTTCCAATTGTATGTGTTCATATGGTATAATTTGTTTAGCTAAGCGATCGCTAAGAAATTTAGAATTGTTGTGTATTTATTTTGAGAATGTATTCTGAATTCTGGAATTATGTATTGATTTAAGTTATGTATGGGACGTGTATATGATTATGAGTATGATAAGGTATTGTGGTTTGAGATTTGGATAAGGCTATTGAGCTATGGTATTGCACATGGATAGTGCGATTGTATGTGAATGTATTTGGATTAAGGAATGAGAAAAGAGAGAAAAGAAAAGAAAAGAAAAAAAATTTATACCGATTTTGGATTAAGGTTAGTCCAAGGTTTCCAACGCAATGCTTTCTCCTAAAAGTATATTATCGGATGTCGGTACTTGTGTTTCAGTTCGAATGCTTCGATTCGATTTGTGATTCGTGATCGTTTGTTTGGTTCGTCTCCGAGCCAATTCGATTTGACTTTGTTTGTATGCTTCGCTTCCAAGTTGGCTTTCGATTCGTTAATGATTTGTTTCGCTTTGTGATCAATCGTTTATTCGTTCCGCCTTCCGTTTTCGGGTTGGGGTGCTGGTCTCCGGATCGGGTCCCAACAGGAGCTCCATGCCACTAGCGGGCAGCCGGGAGAAGACTATAAAAATGGACAAGTGCGCACTCGTCCCACATATGGGACCTGACCAAACCCACATAACACATAATCGAGGAAGGGTCTTGCATGCGTTTTGATGGAGGGAGATCGGGTGATAGCTTATGCTTCGAGGCAGTTGAAGCCTTATGAGCTGAATTACCCGACGCATGATTTAGAGTTAGCAGTGGTGATCTTTGCCTTGAAGATTTGGAGGCATTATTTGTATGGAGTTCAGACTCGGATCTTCGCTGATCATAAGAGTCTCAAGTATTTGCTGAGTCAGAAGGAATTGAATCTGAGACAGCAGAGGTGGTTGGAGTTACTCAAGGACTATGATCTGTTGATTGAGTATCATCCGGGCAAGGCCAATGTTGTGGCGGATGCCTTGAGCAGGAAGTCGTCGATTGCTCATGTTCGATCAGTTTATCTTCCTTTATTGGAAGAAATGGCTATGCTTAAGATAAGCTTGAAGCAGGAGGAGTCGGAGTGCCTTCTAGCTAATTTTCGAGTGAGGCCGATTCTCAGGAAAAAGGTTAGGAAATTGCAGGCTCAAGATGCAGATTTGAGCAAGCTTCGGGATGAGATTCGGAATGGCAGAATTTCTGAGATAGATGTGCAGGATGATGGGCTTATGACAGTAGGGAGCAGATTGTGTATTCCTGATGTGCAGGAAGTTAAGGATGAGATTATGGATGAGGCACACAATGCGCCTTATGCCATGCATCCAGGTAGCACCAGGATGTATCGAGATCTGAGAGAGCAGTTTTGGTGGAAAGGCATGAAGAGGGCTATAGCAGAGTTCGTCAGTAAGTGTCTAGTGTGTCAGCAAGTCAAGGCTGAACACCAGGCACCTTCGGGCAAGTTGAGGTCGTTGCCTATTCCGGAGTGGAAGTGGCAACGAGTGACCATGGACTTTTTGATGGGTTTGCCTAGGACCAGCAGGAGGCATGATGCCATTTGGGTGATTGTTGATCGGTTGACCAAGTCAGCCCACTTCTTGGCGATTAGACAGACTGATTATTTGCATGTGTCTGATAGGGACCCTCGGTTTACTTCGAGGTTTTGGGGCAGTTTGCAGGAAGCTTTGGGGACGAAGATGAATTTTAGTATGGCTTTTCACCCTCAGACGGATGGTCAATCTGAGAGGACCATTCGGACTCTTGAGGGGATGCTTCGGGCTTGTGTGATGGATTTCAGAGGAGCTTGGGATGAGCATTTGCCGTTGGTCGAATTTGCTTATAATAATTCGTACCATTCGAGCATTCAGATGGCTCCATATAAGGCTTTGTATGGTAGGAGGTGTAGGACTCCGATCTGTTGGGACGAAGAAGGAGAGAGGCAATTAGAAGGACCAGAGTTGATTCAGACAACCATTGAGAAAATCAATTTGGTTAAGCAGCGGCTTAAGGCAGCACAGGATAAGATGAAGAGTTATGTTAATGCTCACCGAAAGGAGATGGAGTATGAAGTCGGTGAGAAAGTGTTCCTTAAGACGTCTCCTTGGAAAGAAGTATTAAGGTTCGGCAAGAAGGGTAAGTTGAGTCCGAGGTATGTGGGTCCTTATGAGATCCTTGAGAGGATTGGCCCACTCGCCTACAGGTTGGCGTTACCTCCGGAGTTATCGCAGATCCACGATGTCTTCCATGTGTCTATGTTGAGGAGGTATAGATCGGATCCTTCTCACATCATTCAGACTAGTGAGGTTCAGCTGAGGGATGATCTGAGTTATGAAGAGCTTCCAGTGGAAATTCTGGATACCAAGGAAAAGGTCCTCAGGAACAAGACGGTTCAGCTAGTCAAGGTCTTGTGGAGGAATCATTCGGTGGAGGAGGCTACTTGGGAGCCATTGGAAGCCATGCGGGAGAAGTATCCGCATCTCTTCGATGATTCAGGTAAATTTTGAGGACGAAATTTCTTTTAAGAGGGGGAGAAATGTTAGACCCCAAATTTTTTTTATGATGATATTAAGCATGAATTGTGATAATTGTGGTTTTATGCCTTAGTTTGAGTAAATTGGGAGTATTAGTGCATAAATTCGGTTTATTTGAGCCTAATTCGTTATGATGTGGTTTTACATGGAGATTATAGGGTAAAAGTGTGTAAGGGCTTTTTAGGAAGATTGCTTAGGTTTGAATGGGTTTAGGCTTTTAAAGAGGGGTAAGTTGGTCTTTGTCCCATGCCTTAGGTTAAGAGAAAAGAAAAGAAGAAGAGGAAAAGAAAGAAAGAAATAGAAGAGAAAAGAAAGGGAATAGTGCCGTCGGTGAAGGAAGAAGAGAAGAGAAGAGAGGTTTTGCGATCTTTCAGTTTTCCGACTGATTCGAAGCGATTTTAGGTAAGTTTAGCTTCCTTCAAACTTGTTTTAGTTGGATTAAACCCTAAAATGGCTTGAATCTGTGAGGATCGAAGGTTTTAGGGTTTTAGGGTGAAAACGGTGATATTTCTTGGGTTGATGCATTTGTGTTTGATTTTAAGTTGATAATGGGTTAGAAATGTAGTTTGAGACTTGATCTATAGTTTGGTTGTGTTGCATTTGAGTTTGGGAAGAAATGGAAGTCGAAAAATACAGAAAATAGGGGTTCGGAGTCGCAGCTCCGACCCGCACGTAGCGACGTGCGCAAGAGCACGCCGCGGCGTGCGGAGATTGGGTGACAAGCCGTGGTGCACACTTCGGACATCTACACTAAAAGGCGTGCGGGTGATGAGCACGCCGTGGCGCACACTTCGGTGCATTCCGCGGCAAGCACCGCGGTGAGAAGGGTCGTTCACCGCGGCGACCCCCCCTGTTTCCGAAAGTTAAATTTTTACATTTTTGGGCATATCTTTTAGTGTAGATGTCCGAGGTGATTTTGGATTCGTTGTGATCTAGAAATTAAGGACTGCGAGTTGTATGAAGAAGGAAAGTTCAGAATTTATTTCGAAGGGTTCGGAAATTTAGATGGAAGTCGGATGGAGACCTTTAATGCTTTATTTTGATTGTCAAGCTTATTGGAATATTTTCTATGGTTTGTTAATTAAATGAGAACTTGGTTTATTATAGGGAATCAAGCTGATTTGACCCAATCGCAAGAGGAAGGACAGCAGTGAGTCTGATACTCAAGCGATACTAGGTGGGTAATATGTTTATGGTTATTGTGTGTATGGGCAAATTGCCTGATGTATGCTTGCTTGCATTATATGACGTTACTTGTATTGAATTACATGAGAAATATTGAATATGCCTTTGATTATGATTATGCACGGCTTGATAGGCCGTATGGAAATGGACAAGAATGAGAATTTAGAAAACTGTGAAAAATGCTTTGAGCATGAATCGAATGAATTATGTGATTTGTTTGGGTAAGAGAGTTACGGATGGAGTCACGTGCACGTTGACAGTAAAGCCTTCTCCCGGATAGTTTACGGTGCAACGAGATCCTTGAGAAATCAGACTCGGATAGTTTACGGATCTACCTTTGGTTTATCCGGATCGTTTACGGAACTCTCGAGCCAATTGTTTGTGCATACACGATCGATTTGTTGAGCATAATACATAATGGATTTGTGAGCATGGCACGTGTTAATTGTTATATTGTGAAATCATATGACATGAATTGTGATGCGAGGATTGTATAGTGATGGATTAATGATTTGATATATGCTTGCTATATGAATATACATATATGCTTGATTGTGTGGCTCGTTGCCAATGGCTATAAACGTATATGCCACTGAGCTTCGCAGCTCACCCCATTACTCTCCCCTCCTCAGGTGCAAATCGAGACGATTGTCAACCTTGCAAGGCATCGGAAACGTCAAGCTAGTTAGGAGCCTTGTATAAGTTAGTATTTTGGTTAGCCCACCAGCATTTCATCATGGAGCATACTTTTGTATTTTGGGATTTAAATTTCATTTTGTATTATGTTACATTTTTAGGCTACTCAATGACAGATGGTTTATGGATTTGGAATGATTAATGCATGTTTAGAATGCAGGTGTAGAATATGTGTATGTATGTATTGAATGTGTTTGTATGAATCGAAATATAGTTATGTATGGATGTTGGGATCGGGCTCGACGGTATTTTGACGCCCGTCACTGGCGTGACCCGAGGGGCTGCCTCGGGAATCGGAGATCCGGGGCCCGGGCTCAACACATACACTAACACATACATGCATACTATGCACAAGTGATACAACCATATGCATGTGTCAGTACATACGTATACAACTATGGCCATACTATTACATAATTATGCATATATATGGTACTAGTTACACAGTGTATGGTAACTATATGTGCATATATTATGGTGTGTAGTACTTGCACATTCATGTATTCAATCTGCATTATGCTAGAGAGTGGTAGCAGGTATCACCATTAGTGTAATAGTTGAGTGCATACAATCAAAATTCGTACATGCACAATAGTTAACATGCACTATATGGTGTAATACCATTACTATGTCTATATACTACTATACATGTGTATAGTATATTATACCATCACATAGTATAGTACCATAACTATACTATGGTATAGTGGTATTCAAGCATATAACTAATATATTATACTATTACATATATTATATAACATACATTATGGTAACTAGCCATGGTAATCGTATTATTGACACTAACATTGTGTCAATACATGGCACATTATATCTACTAACAGATATGCATATATTACTAGTACCATTATGCACATTGTGTATACACTAGTTATGTTCATATATACTATATAGTATGTGTACACATGTTAATGCATATGTACGATGCATATAGTAGTGTGGCAAATGCAAGGGTATAATAGTGTACCATATATTATGTTACATTATTTGCATGTGTACATACGTAACTACAGTGATAGTGTGCACATGGTATATATGTGTACCACACTATGTACATGCAGTTATATGTGCACTATATACCACATATTATGGTACACATGCACATATACTACTATACATGTATACATATGTACACATAATACATTATGTAATACTATGTACACATGTTATCACTATGTACGTGTGATATAATACATGTAACCATTGTGTATGGTAGTACACTAATGTGTATGGTACATGATGTCTACACATAACATGCATAGTAGCGTGTGCACACTATAGTTTATGCATATGCATATGTACCATGTATACTATGCATATTGGTACACTAGTCATTAGTGTACATGTACCCAATGGTGTAAACATTATGTATGTATAGTACTATGGCAATTGATACTACTCACCAAGGCAATGGAGACTTGAGGATGCCAATGGGTCCAATTACAAGGTCCCGCTCCAACAAGCTCAAAGCACAACTTCAGATTTATGTACAAGCTTTTGTTTCACAAGAACTTCAAGAAGTATTCTTGATCAAGCTTAGGGAAGAGCTTATGAAGACACCTAAGTGTGTGTGCACATTGGAGGCATCAAACCAAGAGAGCTAACACTTAGCCAATTTTCACAAGCACAAGTCTAATCAAAGGGCTTGGGCTTATTTTATCTTATAAAGGGCATGTGGACTTCTTTTAGGCTTTTTCATGGGCTGATTTGCATTAAGTGTGCATGTGCTTCATTAAAAAATTCATGTGCATGTTTTATTTTAAGGAATCAAGCATGTTTTAAAAAAGTCATGTCCATGTGGGGTTTGTTCTTAGGCAGATTTGTTTCAAGAAGGCCTTTTTGATACTTTGGGCTTTCTTTAGGGTTTTTAGGTTATCTTTCTTAGGGTTTACATTGCAAAGGGTATGTAAACCCTTGCTTTAGGCATGAACACGAGTTTTTTTAGAGAGGAATAATAATTAGAAAGCATTCTTCAAGGGAGAATTGAGATTCTTGCTTGTTTTACCTTAAGGATTGATTCAACTTATCAAGTAAGTTCTAACTTGTGGCGTTAGTTCAATTCCTACAATCTGTATACTCTTTGTTACCAAATCCTTGCTGTTTTGGGGGTGAAGAGTCTTGTTAGATTGATTGAATTTAGGTTTGAGAACAATCATTAAAACGAAAGTGATCTAGACATTGATTCTAGGTTGTTGCCGTATCATCTTTGGTATCAGAGCCTAGGTTTTAAATTCAATCTTTATCTTTAATTTTCTGTTTGTTTTTTTATTATTATAGTTAGTTATCATTCAAATTCGAAAAAAAAAGAAAAGAAAGAAAAGAAAGAAAAGAAAGAAAGAAAAGAAATAAAAGAAATAAAAGAAAGAAAGAAAGAAAGAAAGAAGCAAAAAAAGAAAAGAAAAGGAAAAAGAAAATCAAGATTGTGAATCTTTATGAGTTTGAGTTGATTTTTTTGCAAGATTCATCAAGAAACGAATTTGATCATTCAAGAATTCTTTAATTTCGTTTCTTTATTATTCAAGATTCATCAAGAACACATCCTTCATTCAAGAAACTCATCAAGACTTGTTTTCTTGCATCAAGAAAAACATTCTTATTTCAAGATTTACTTTCTTTGCTCAAAATGTGTGTCTTTGATATTGATACAACTCACCAAGGCAATGGAGACTTGAGGATGCCAATAGGTCCAATTACAAGGTCACGCTCCAACAAGCTCAAAGCACAATTTCAGATTTATGTACAAGCTTTGATTTCACAAGAAGTTCAAGAAGTTTTGTTGATCAAGCTTGGGGAAAAACCTTAGGAAGACACCTAAGTGTGTATGCACATTGGAGGCTTCAAACCAAGAGGGCTAACACTTAGCCAATTTTCAAGAGCATAAGTCTAATCAATGGACTTGGGCCTATTTTATCTTATAAAGGGCATATGGACTACTTTTAGGCTTTTTCATGGGCTGATTTGCATTAAGTGTGCATGTGCTTCATTAAAAAAAGTCATGTGCATGTTTTGTTTTAAGGAACCAAGCTTGTGGGCCTAGTTTAAAAGCCCAATTCGTACCTCTTAAGTTAGTCTTCTATTTTTATGGTTTTCTTATCCTATTTGGACTAGGACTAGTCAATTTTAATTAGGACTAGTCAATTTTAACAAAGATAACCTAACTAGTCAAGAAGGCCTTTTTTTTTTCTTCATATTTTGGGCTTTCTTTAGGATTTTTAGGTTATCTTTGTTAGGGTTTACATTGCAAAGGGTATTTAAACCCTTGCTTTAGCCATGAACACGAGTTTTAGAGAGATCAATAAAATTAGAAAGCATTCTTCAAGAGAGAATTGAGATTCTTGCTTGTTTTACCTTAAGGATTGATTCAACTTATCAAGTAAGTTCTAACTTGTAGCGTTAATTTAATTCCTACAATCTTATACTCTTTGTTACCAATTCCTTGCTGTTTTGGGGGTGAAGGGTTTTGTTAGATTGATTGAATTTAGGTTTGGGAACAATCATTGAAACGGAGGTGATCTAGACATTGATTCTAGGTTGTTGCTGTATCATCTTTGGTATCAGAGCCTAGGTTTTAAATTCAATCTTTATCTTTAATTTTCTGTTTGTTCTTGATTATTATAGTTAGTTCATCATTAAAATTCAAAAAAGAAGAAAGAAAGAAAAGAAAGAAAGAAAGAAAGAAAGAAAAGAAAGAAAGAAAGAAAGAAAAAAAGAAAGAAAGAAAGAAAAAGAAGAAAAGAAAGAAAGAAAGAAGTTAAAAAAAGAAAAAAAAAGAAAACTAAGATTGTGAATCTTTGTGAGTTTGAGTTGATTTACTTGCAAGATTCATCAAGAACGAATCTGATCATTCAAGAATTCTTTAATTTCGTTTCTTTATTATTCAAGATTCATCAAGAACACATCCTTCATTGAAGAAACTCATCCAGACTTGTTTTCTTGCACCAAGAAACACTTTCTTGTTTCAAGATTTACGTTCTTCGCACAAAACGTGTGTCTTTGATATAATTGCTTATCTTTAAGTTCTTGAGTAATTGGGGTAGATTGGAATGTTTTTGTTAATTTGGGTTTAGGGTTGAGTTTAATTCCTAGTTTCGTCTTTTCTTCAACTCTTTGGTAGTTTTTTTTTGTTTGCTGTCCTTTTTTGTTTCCATTACACTTGCATTGAGTAATCTTGTTTCATATTGCTCAATTGGCACCAAAAATCATTCACATACGTTTTCTCCATCTAGTATGTGTTTATTTTCGTCTTCATTGTTTTCTTTACATTAAATTGCATCTAGCTTTGTGTTTTTCTTCCTTTATTTAGGTATTCGTTGCTTTCCTTTTGAATTACGTTGCTGTTGTGCTTATTTGGTTGGTAGTGACTGATCCGGACAAGTAAAACTGTGCTAGAATCTAAAGTGGTAAAAGGCAAGAATGTGTAAGCTCATTTGAGGGTAAAAGCCATCTTCTTGAGTGAAACACGAGGGTATCCAATCTGATTTAGAGAGAAACACGTGAGGGAGTGTGTGAGGAGCTATTCTAACGTGTTTTTGCAGGTTTTACATCATGTCCAATTCAAAGGATAGTAAAGGTAGTGACAAGGATGAAAAGAATAGTGAGGCTGATCAACACACATTCTTTACTTTGGAGGCTATGCAACATCAATTCCAAATGATTGAGAACATGTTCAAGGATGTCAGTGATAAATTTGATAGATAAGATCAAGCCACTAGGAATTTACAACGAGAGGCTTCATCTAATGGTACAACAAGGAGGCAAAATGCTAGGGAGCCAACTCCTGTGCGCTATGAGTATGAAGATGAATATGATGATGGGGAAGATGAAGAAGATTGGCATAGGGCCTGATTTGGTGGAAGAGGGGGACGGAATGATAGAGGAAGAGGAAGAGGTTATAGATGCCGAGACAATGCAAGGGGAGAAGACAGGGTCGAGCGTGTGGATAAAAACTTGGGCAGTATCAAGATGAAAATACCATATTTCCAAGGTAAGAATGATCCAGACGCTTACTTAGAATGGGAAAGAAAGGTGGAGATGATTTTTGAATGCCATAACTATTCTGAAGAGAAGAAGGTGAAGCTTGTTGCCGTGGAATTTCATGATTATGCACTTATTTGGTGGGATCAGCTTGTTTTGAACAAAAGAAGGAATGTAGAGGATCCTATTGATAGTTGGGCTGAAATGAAGAGGTTCATGAAGAAGAGGTTTGTGCCTAGTTACTTCTATAGGGAGCTCCATCAAAGGCTCCAAACCTTGAGACAAGGCACCAAAAGTGTAGAAGAGTACCATAAGGAGATGGAGATAGCCATGATTAGGGCTAATGTAAAAGAAGAAAGAGAAGCCACCATGGCACGTTTCTTGGCTGGTTTGAACAAAGACATTACCAATGTTATTGAATTGCACCATTATGTGGAGTTAGAGATGGTGAATATGGCCATGAAGGTGGAGAGGCAACTCAAGTACAAAAGCTCCAACAAGGCTTCTTACCCAAGCTCTACTACAAATTGGAACTCGAAATGGTCCAAGAAAAATGAGAAGGACAAAGACAAGCTAAAGGAAGAGAATAACAAGGCAGATCCAAAAGGTACTTTTAAAACTCCAAGTTCTTCTAGTTCCAATTCTGAAAAAGCATATTAAATGCTTTAAATGTCTTGGTGTTGGTCATATTGCTTCTCAATGCCCAAACAAGAAAGCAATGTTTGTGAGAGGAGGAGAAGTTGTGTCTGAGGAGGAAGAAGATGATTTGACTTCCATGCCTGAGTTGGAAGATTGTTCTGATGTGGAAGTTGAGGATGCACCTATGGGTGAATTACTTGTTACTAGGCGAGTTTTGAATGCTCAAGTGAAGGAAGATGGAATTGAGCAAAGGGAAAATATTTTTCATTCCAGATGCCTAGTGAATGAGAAGATTTGTAGCATGATCATTGATGGGGGAAGCTGCACTAATGTGGCTAGTACATTGATGGTAGAAAAACTAGGGTTGGAGTGCTTGAAACACCCTCGGCCGTATAGACTACAATGGCTGAATGACATGGGGGAAATCAAGGTAAATAAACAAGTCCTTGTATCTTTCTCCATTGAAAAGTATTCTGATCAAGTACTTTGTGATGTTGTACCTATGCATGCTTGTCATTTATTGCTCGGTCGACCTTGGCAATATGATAGAAGAGTGTTACATGATGGTTTTAAGAATAGGTATTCATTTACTATGGAGATCAGAAATTTGTTCTTGCTCCATTGGCACCAAAAGAGGTATATGAGGACCAAATGCAATTAAAAGGAGTATGGAGGAATGCAACAAAGACAGGACAAAAACTTCAAGACAAGCATGACAATACAAAATTGAGGGAAGGTTGAGAACCTTGCAAAAGGGGAGCAGAAATCCGAATCAAAAGAAAAGAGAGAAAGTGAGGCCGAGACTGAGAGAAAAAAAGTGGGGAAAGAGGCCTTAAAAAAATTGAATTAAAAGGCCCAAATGAGAGAGAGGGTAGAAAGAAACAAAACTTCTATGCAAAAATGAGAGATGTAAGGGTTGCTTGTGTGGAAAGGAGATGTTTGTTTGTACTTTTGTACAAGCAAGCTTATTTTAATGAATCTGACCTTAACCCTTGTTTGCGTAGTAGTGTTGTTTCTCTTTTGCAAGAGTATGGAGATGTTTTTCCTGAAGAGTTGCCTAAGGAATTGCCGCCTATTAGAGGAATAGAACATTAGATTGACTTCATGCCTGGGGCGCAGATTCCAAATAGACCAACTTATAGGGCTAATCCTGAAGAAACTAAGGAACTCCAAAAGCAAGTGGAAGAATTGCTACAAAAGGGACACATCAGGGAGAGTCTTAGTCCTTTTGCGGTGCCAGTGATATTGGTTCCAAAGAAGGATGGGAGTTGGCGTATGCGTGTGGATTGCGAAGCTGTTAACAAGATAACAATAAAGTATCGCCATCCTATACCTAGATTGGATGATATGATTGATGAATTGCATGGTGCATGTGTGTTTACCAAAATTGATCTTATGAGTGTTACCATCAGATTAGAATGAAAATTGGTGATGAATGAAAAACTACTTTTAAAACAAAACATGGTTTATATGAGTGGCTTGTGATGCCTTTTGGCTTAACTAATGCTCCTAGTACATTTATGCGTTTGATGAATCATGTTTTGAGGTCATTTATTGGTAAGTTTTTTGTGGTATATTTTGATGACATATTGATCTATAGCAAAAGCATTAATGAGCATATTGAGCATCTTAGGCTTGTGTTAGATGCACTTAGGGCAGAAAAGTTGTATGCTAAGTTAAAGAAGTGTACATTTTGCATGGATCGTGTCATATTTCTTGGTTATGTTGTTTCTTCTAATGGAATTGAGGTGGACCAAGAAAAGGTCAAGGAAATTAGGGAGTGGCCGAGACCTACAATTGTTACTCAGGTGAGATCCTTTCATGGACTTGCTAGTTTCTATAGGAGGTTTGTGAAAGATTTTAGTTCCATTACAGCTCCATTGACTAAGATTGTTAAAAAGGAGGTAGGATTTAAGTGGGGAGAGGCGCAGGAAATTTCTTTTAACACTTTGAAAGAAAAACTTTGTTCTGTACCTATTTTGAGTTTACCTGATTTTTCTTTTACTTTTGAGATTGAATGTGATGCCTCTGGGATAAGTATTGGTGCTGTTTTATTTCAGGGAAGGCGTCCCATTGCCTATTTTAGTGAGAAGTTGAATGGTGCTCAATTGAAGTATTCCACTTATGACAAGGAGCTATATGCATTGGTAAGAGCTCTACAAACTTGGCAACATTATCTATGGACAAAGGAATTCGTGATTCACACTGATCATGAGAGTTTGAAGCATCTTAAGGGCTAAGGTAAGTTAAATAAAAGACATGCTAAGTGGTTGGAGTTCATAGAGACATTCCCATATGTTGTGAAATACAAGTAAGGTAAAGAAAATGTGATCGCTGATGCATTGTCTAGGAGGTATGCCCTAATCTCTTCTCTTAGTTCTAAGTTGATTGGGTTTGCGTATATAAAAGATTTGTACAAATCAAATTCTGACTTTGCTAATGTGTATGATGCATGTGAACAAGTTGCTTTTCAAAAGTTTTATAGGAATGATGGATATTTATTTAGAGATAATAAACTATGGATTCCTACTTTTTCTATGCGTGAGAAGCTTACTAGGGAGTCTCATGATGTAGGTTTAATGGGACATTTTGGTATTGCTAAAACACTTGACATATTACAGGAGCATTTTTATTGGCCTAACATGAAAAAGGATGTTGAAAGAGTTTGCTCTAGTTGTGTAGCGTGTAGGCAAGCCAAGTCCAAGGTTCAACCACATGGGTTGTACACGCCTCTACCTGTCCCTATCAGTCCTTGGATTGATGAATCTATGGATTTTGTGTTAGGATGGACTAGGAATAGGAAAGGACATGATAGCATCTTTGTTGTAGTAGATCGATTTAGTAAAATGACTCATTTTATTGCATGTCATAAATCTGATGATGCTACACATGTTGCTGATTTGTTTTTTAGGGATGTTGTTAGGTTGCATGGCATTCCTAAAACCATTGTTTCAGATAGGGATTCTAAGTTTTTAAGTCACTTTTTGTTTTAACCCATTAACTCCATTGGATTTTTTGCCTTTACCCTTGAATGATATTGTTAATGTAGATGGGCAGCAAAGGGCCGAATTGGTTAAGACAATACATGCGAAAGCTAGGCAGCACATTGAGGAAAAGAACAAGAAGTATGCTCAAAGAGCCAATCAAGGGCTTAGGGTGATGAAGTTTGAACCTGGAGATTGGGTTTGGGTGCACTTCAGGAAGGAGAGATTTCTTAAACAAAGGAAGTCTAAGCTTGATCCTAGAGGGGATGGTCCTTTTCAAGTGCTTGAACGCATCAATGACAATGCCTATAGGGTGGATTTTCCAGGTGAGTATAGTGTAAGTGCTACAACTCACCAAGGCAATGGAGACTTGGGGATGCCAATGGGTCCAATTACAAGGTCATGCTCTAACAAGCTCAAAGCACAACTTCAAATTTATGTAGAAGCTTTTGTTTCACAGGAACTTCAAGAAGTTTTCTTGATCAAGCTTGGGGAAGAGCTTAGGAAGAAACCTAAGTGTGTGTGCACATTGGAGGCATCAAACCAACAGGGCTAATACTTAGCCAATTTTCACAAGCACAAGTCTAATCAATGGGCTTGGGCTTATTTTATCTTATAAAGGGGCATGTGGACTTCTTTTAGGCTTTTTCATGGGCTTATTTTCATTAAGTGTGCATGTGCTTCATTAAAAAAGTCATGTGCATGTTTTATTTTAAGGAACCAAGCTTGTGGGCCTAGTTTAAAAGCCTAATTCGCCCCTCTTAAGTTAGTATTCTATTTTTGTGGTTTTCTTATCCTATTTGGAGAAGGACTAGTCAATTTTAATTAATTTTGAAGCCCAAATCCATGTGGGGTTTGTTCTTGGGCAGATTTGTTTGAAGAAGGCCTTTTTGATACTTTGGGCTTTCTTTAGGATTTTTAGGTTATGTTTGTTTAGGTTTACATTGTAAAGGGTATTTAAACCCTTGCTTTAGGCATGAACACGAGTTTTTTAGTGAGGAATAAAAATTAGAAAGCATTCTTCAAGAGAGAATTCAGATTCTTGCCTTTTTTACCTTAAGGATTGATTCAACTTATAAAGTAAGTTCTAACTTATGGCGTTAATTCAATTCCTACAATCTTTATACTCTTTCTTACTAAATCCTTGCTGTTTTGGGGGTGAAGAGTCTTGTTAGATTTATTGAATTTAGGTTTGGAAACAATCATTAAAACGAAGGTTATCTAGACATTGATTCTAGGTTGTTGCCGTATCAGCAATAATGTACATGGTACATACTACTATGTTATGGGTACACAAAGTGCACATAACATTGCATGTAACTATGGTGTGCACCACTAGTGTATTAATGTAATACCTGTGTACTATAATTGATGTGACTATGGCACCAATACATATGGTACACACGTATACCATGGTAATTAGACTATGTTCACGCTACATATGGTAAAATGTATGTGTACATAGTGTACTATATTACTATTGTATGCATGGTACATGTACGCATAGCCTATAGATATATGTATAACAATTGTATACATATATCTATACAATACTATAATATACATGGTGTACCAATTGATGTGACACAATGGTAGTACAATAAATATGCATGGCATGCATATGTACCATGCATATGCATTGTGTTACATGTGATAATACGCATATACTATGCATGTATTAAATTAGTATATATGCACCTAGTTATTTGCACCCATAACCATGTATACTACCATGCATTAGTATACTATATGTATCAATTATACTATACATGCACTATGTTAACTATAGTAGTTACCATAGTGAATGCATGTCCATTGTATACCCTATGTGTTCACATGGTAGTACATGCATACGGTATGTTACTATACCACACATAATATAGCACATGCACTATACATACTGATGGAGAACCATGGGCATGTGAAAGACAAGAAAGAACGCATCTATGGTGTGATTCGCCTCAAGGAATCATATGTACCATATGTGTACATTAATGTGTAATACGTGCATGTAATAAGGTTTGGTACTATCTGTGTGTATAGTGGTTATATACATAGTGGTACATCATGGTATACTATATGCACACATGGTATAGTACAATGGTAAACATGTAATATAGTGTACTATACCATACACGTACCATGCATTGTACAGCATGCTACACATGCACATAATTACAGTGGGATTGGTACTAACATACCCATAGTATGTTATGCAATGTGCATATGCACTATAGTAGCATGTATGTAGTTACCATTGTGCACCACTATTGTATATGATGGGACACCCAATAAGAACTTGTCTTATAGAACCTTCATCAAGATTGAACTATGCCCAGGAGTAGATAGAACTATGCCCAATAAGAACTTGTCTTATGGAAGAATGTTGGTCGATGAAAAGAACCCTAAGAGAACTTTGTCTCTTAGAACCCTAGCAAGAATGTTGTCAATGGAAAAAATCCTAAGAGAACTTGTCTCTTAGAACTCTAACCTTAGGACGCCACAAAGGAAGACCACTCCTTTGATAAGTCAAGTATTCTCAAAGAATACAAAGAAAGCAAGAAAGCTCTCAATATTATTTCTAAATGAAAATCCCCTTTCAAAGTACATAGAGTGTGCCTATTTATAGGGAAAACTTCCTAACTTAATGTCCTAAAGAAGATACTAAATAAAAGGAAACAAATCAATCCCTAAAAGGAAACAAAATAAACTTATAAAGGTGTTGACTAGATCACCTTATTTCAAGGAAACAAAAAAGGAAACTAAATAAAAAATGATCTCAACATGTTGGACCTTAGGGATCATGTCCTTATCCTTATTTTTAAGTGGCACATGCTTATCACATGGTACTTTAAGTGAGTTCTCCCAATTGGACTCCATGTGGGCCATTGGACACTTTATGTTGGGCTTCAAGGAATAAGACAATGCCTCTTGGACCTTTATGAGATGAAATCTGACTCAACAATATGGACTCTATCTCTTGAAGGTCTTGGATTAAACAATTCAATGCATGCTTCATTACTTTGGCCCTAGCTCTTGTCATGAGGCCTCCAACATCTTGTAATGGATCTTTAGGAATATTAGACTTGAATGTTGGGCCTTTGATATGGGAATTTCGTTCATCTCCTTTCCTTGAACATTCAAACTTCAAATCTGATCCAATTTCAGCTCCTAAGCTTCTTTTTGCAAGCTCATGTCCATGCAAGTCACGTCCTAGGCTTCCTTGAGGCGAATCACGCCATGGATGCTTCTCTTCTTTTCTTCAAAGATGGATCAAGCTCATTAATAGTTAAGAAAACATCTTTATATAAAAGTATATAAGATTCTTCACATTTTAAAGCTCTCTTGATCATGCTACAAACTTTACCATTAATGAGACACCTTGTATGAAAGATGTGCTCACGTTGCTCTTCTTCAAGATCTTCTTTTGGTTGGATATTAAGAGCACGCCTAGCCATAAGGGCTTCACCAACCTCAGCGTCACAATCAACATCGGAAGCATCCGTCAATGGAGCCACATCGTCATAGTCATCACTGTCACTACTTTCACTAGCAACATCACCATTCTTTAGTAAAATCATAGTTCTTTTGTTAGTTCATTGAGAAGCAATATGACCAAAACCTTGACATTTAAAGCACTTAACTTTATAAGAAGGATTAGAAGAAGAAGAGGGTTTAGAGTCATTTTTACCCTTAGGATTTAGAGTAGAGAATTTAGGCTTACTTTCCTCTTTTGGCTTGATGTCTCCCTTGGATTTGAAGAAATTTTGGACTCCTTCAAGGTTTTCTTCCAAGAACTCGACCCAACACCATTTTGGATCTTTAATTGCTTTTCTACCATGATGGCCTTATGTAACAACTCATCAATGTCAAGAAAATTTTGCAGTTCTACAATGGAAGCAATTTCAGGGGGCAAACCATCAAGAAATCTTCTCATGGTAGCTTCCATGTCTTCCTCAACATTGGCCCTAATCATGATGATCTCCATCTCTTGGTGGTACTCTTCAACACTCATAGATTCTTGCCTCAATCTTTGTAGTCGCTTGAACAAGTCTCGATAGTAATGACTTGGAACAAAGCGCTTTCTCATGATGGCTTTCATTTCTTGTCATGTGCGGATTGGTCTTTCAAGATTCCGCCTTCGATTTATTTGCAGTTGATCCCACCAAATACTAGCATAGTCACACAATTCAACAGCAGCAAGTTTTATCCTTTTCTCTTCACTATATGTATGACACTCAAATACATGTTCTATTTTCCTCTCCCATTCTAAATATAATTCAGGATCATTTTTCCCTTGAAAAGAAGGAATTTTTAATTTTATGTTATCGAGTTCATTACGAGATGAAGCTTGTCTCCCACTCCTAATGTTGGGGGCTTCATCCTCAGATTGCACATCTTCATCTTCTCCATGGAACACTCTTCTAGGACCTTTGGAGTTTGAGGTGGATTTGATGTCATCCAACCTAGCATTCAACCTCTAGAACTGATCTTGCACAGCCTTCATAAAGACTTTAAGATCTTGCTCAAGTGATTCATCTTCTTGATACATATTTATGAACTGCAGAATGTTAGTGAACAACAAAAGAAACAATATGGACCTCACCACTAAAACTCACGTGTATATACTCAACAAATGTCAAACCACTCGTGTTTCACACAAAAATTGGCTTTTTCTATAATGTAAACACTCTTACCTTTTACCACTCAACTCGCTTTCTATAGTATCCTTATTCGAAACAAGACACAATCAAATAGAAGCAATCAAACCAAGTGGAAGCCGATATTAGAATCCCAAGATAAATTTCTCAAAGAATCCAAAAGGGAAATAGAGTGTGGGAAAAAATGGTATAAGGAATGAATTAAGGAAGTGATTACCTTGGAAAATCAAACTTGAAACTAAAGAAAGATGAATGAGGCAAGAAATGAAATAGGAAACTAAAAGGCAAAATAGGAAAGTAACTGAAATAAGAAAGTGAAGCAAATAGGAAAGCAAGCAAGTTCCAAGCAATACAAGATAGGAAAGCGAAGCAAATAGGAAAGTAATATCGCAAGTTCCAAGCAATACATGAAAGGAAAGTACTTGCAATTAGGAAAGCAGCAAACTTGTACTCCACTTCTCTAAAACTTGCATCACACACTCTGATTGTTTTTTTCCCTCTTTTTTGTCGATTTTTTTTTTTTTTTCTCCTTTTTTTTGACGAATTTCTTTTTTTTTTTTTTTACACTTATACTTTTTTTTTTTTTTCACAAATTTCCTTTTTTTTCTTTTTTTTTTACTTCTACTTTTTTTTTTCAGAAGCTGAATGTTCTCAGTTTAGACTTGGTGTAACTTACTCTAGAAAGCTTGGATTTGAGTGATTCCAAAATGAAAATAAAGAAGAGATTTTAAACTTGAAGAAATTCCTATTATTCTGCCAAAAACTCAAGCAAAAGCTACACAAACTAGTGGATGAAAAACGACCAGAAAAGAATAACAAAAATAAACAACAAAAGGATAATTATTTGAAATCTAGCAACCAAAGCGCTCTGATACCAAATGATGGGAGACCCAATACCATTGTGCACCATACATTGCATGTGTATTATATTGCATGTGTACCCATAACATAGTAGTATGTTGGATACATGTGCATAATATGTCAATAGAGTGCAACAATATGTGTAGTACAGTACCTAGTAATACTAGTGTATTTATGTAGCCATGCATAATACGTAAATAATATTTGTCTATGGATATGGAACATGCATATGGAACCCTATGTACCATACTATAGTACATGCACATTATGCACATAGGTACACATGGTACATATGCATGGTGAGCAATTACCTAGTATGTACATAAATATTGCTAGGTACACTATGCATAGTGTGTGTATGGCAATTGGTATATACCATGCAACACTAAGTTCATGTTGCAATGCTATACAATTGTGTAACGATGTCGACCAATAGCAATGCATATACTATACTATGCAATAGTATGGCCATGCACTATGGTATATACTATAATGGTGCACATTGGTATCAATTGCATAGTGAAATGGTAACCATAACATACATGTAAATGGTATATTAACAACTAGTATTGCATGTGAATACATGTACATGCATAATGCATGTGCATACATATGGTACACACCATGAGTATACCATTGTGCATGCATGTAAATTACAATCATATTCTTCATCGGAAGAATAACATTCAAACTCCTGCTCCTCTTCAGACCATGCTATGTACTACAAATATTGTGCACATATGTATATACCAATACTAGTTGTAGTGCACGTATATACACCATACTAGTGCATATGTATATGTTACCCTATATGTGCATATGTATTACATGGTACATATGCACATATGTACACTATGTAGTGGTAATAATTTATTATTACCATGGTATATATGTGGATATGGCTATATACTATATAGTATTGTATTACATAGTTATGCACATGCTATAGTTACCATAGTATAGTGGTTATAACGTTACATGACTCATTAATTAGTGTACCATAGTATAAGTGGCATATGGTATAACATAGTATGTATACCATACATAGGGTACCCACATATGCATGTAAATGTATACCATTGCATGACCTACCATATGGCATTATGTGTATGGTAGTATGGGTTAATAGACATGTACACTAACACATACATGCATATGTGGGTACATCACACGTATGGTATGTACACTATGTGTTACCATGGTACATATTATATGCATATGCATGTACTATATGTTGGACCCCGAATTTTTTTTATGATATCATATTGTGATCATTATGTGTTTATGCCCTAAGTTGATTAATTTGGATGTATTAGTGGATAATTGAGGTTTAATGATGAAGAACCATGGGCATGTGAAAGATAAGAAGAGAAGCATCCATGGCGTGATTCGCCTCAAGGAAGCCTAGGACGTGACTTGCATGGACATGAGCTTGCAAAAGGAGGCTTAGGAGCTGAAATTGGATCAGATTTGAAGTCTAAATATTCAAGGCAAGGGGATGAACGAAATTCCCATATCAAAGGCCCAACATTCAAGTCTAATGTTCCTAAAGATCCATTACAAGATGTTGGAGGCCCAATGACAAGAGCTAGGGCCAAAGCAATGAAGCAAGCATTGAATTGTTTAATACAAGACCTTCAAGAGATAGAGCCCATATTGTTGAGTCAGATTTCATCTAATAAAGGTCCAAGAGGCATTGTCTTATTCCTTGAAGCCCAACATAAAGTGTCCAAAGGCCCACATGGAGTCCAATTGGGAGAACTCACTTAAAGTACCATGTGACAAGCATGTGCCACTTAAAAATAAGGATATGGACGTGATCCCTATGGTCCAACATGTTAAGATCACATTTTATTTAGTTTCCTTTTTTGTTTCCTCTAAATAAGGTGATCTAGTCAACACCTTTATAAGTTTATTTTGTTTCCTTTTAGAGATTGATTTGTTTCCTTTTATTTAGTATCTTCTTTAGGACATTAAGTTAGGAAGTTTTCCCTATAAATAGGCACCCTCTATGTACTTTGAAAGAGGTCTTTGATTCAGAAATAATATTGAGAGCTTTCTTGCTTTCTTTGTATTCTTTGAGAATACTTGACTTATCAAAGGAGTGGTTTTCCTTTGTGGCGTCTTAAGGTTAGAGTTCTAAGAGACAAGTTCTCTTAGGATTCTTTCCATTGACCAACATTCTTGCTAGAGTTCTAAGAGACAAGTTCTCTTAGGGGTCTTTTCATCGATCAACATTCTTCTCACCTCCCATTTTCTTTGTGTTCTGTTTCTATCTTTTCAACTTTGTTTCTTGTGATTCCATGTGTTTGCTTGATTCTATCTACTCCCGGGCATAGTTTCATCTTGTTGAAGGTTCTCTAGGACAAATTCCTATTGGGTCTGCCATCATTTGGTATCAGAGCGCTTTGGTTGCTAGATTTCAAATAACTATCCTTTTGTTGTTTCTTTTTCGTTATTCATTTCTGTCCATTTTTACGTCTACTAGTTCGTGTACCTATTTGCTTGAGTTTTTGGCAAAATAATAGGAATTTCTTCAAGTTCAAAATCTCTTCTTTATTTTCGTCTTGGGATCACTCAAATCCAAGCTTTCTAGAGCAAGTTACACAAAATCTAAATTGAGAGCATCCAGCTTCGAAAAAAAAAGTAGAAGTCAAAAAAAAAAAAAAAAAAATTGTCGAAAAAAAAGAAACAAAAAAAAGTAGAAGTGAAAAAAAATTCGTCAAATCAAAAAAAGAAAAAAATCGACAAAAAAAAGAGATAGAAAAAAAAGAAAACAATCAGAGTGTGTGATGCAAGTTTTAGAGAAGTGGAGTCCAAGTTTGCTACTTTCCTAATTGCAAGTACTTTCCTATCTTGTATTGCTTGGAACTTGCCATATTACTTTCCTATTTGCTTCACTTTCCTATCTTGTATTGCTTGGAACTTGATTGCTTTCCTATTTGCTTCACTTCCTTATTTCAGTTACTTTCCTATTTTGCTTTTCGTTTCCTATTTCATTTCTTGCCTTATTAATCTTTCTTTAGCTTCAAGTTTGACTTTCCAAGGTAATCACTTCCTTAATTCATTCCTTATACTATTTTTTCACACTCTATTTCCCCTTTTGGATTCTTTGAGAATTTTATCTTGGGATTCTAATCTTAGCTGTCACTTGGTTTGATTACTTCTATTTGATTGTGTCTTGTTTGAATAAGAATACTATAAAAAGCAAGTTGAGTGGAAAAGGCAAGAGTGTTTACATTATAGAAAAAGCCAATTTTGTGTGAAACACAAGTTGTTTGACTTCGTTGAGTGTATACACGTGAGGGAGAGTGGTAAGGTCCATATTGTTTTTTTGTTGTTCGCTAACATTTTAGAATTCATAAATATGTCTCAAGAAGATGAATCAGTGAGCAAGATCTTAAAGTCTTTATGAAGGTCATGCAAGACCAATTCAGAGGTTGAATGCTAGGTTGGATGACATCCAATCCACGTCAAACTCAAAGGTCCTAGAAGAGTGTTCTATGGAGAAGATGAAGATGTGCAATCCGATGATGAAGGCCCCAACATTAGGAGAGGTAGACAAGCTTCTTCTCGTAATGAACTGGAAAACCTAAAACTGAAAATCCTTCCTTTCATGGGAAAATGATCCTGAATTATATTTAGAGTGGGAGAGGAAAATTGAACATGTATTTGAGTGTCATACATATAGTGAAGAGAAAAGATAAAACTTGTTGTCGTTGAATTGTGTGACTATGCTAGTATTTGGTGGGATCAATTGCAAATAAATAGAAGACGAAATCTTGAAAGACCAATCCGTACATGGCAAGAAATGAAAGCCATCATGAGAAAGCGCTTTGTTCCAAGTCATTACTATCGAGACTTGTTCAGCGACTACAAAGATTGAGGCAAGGATCTATGAGTGTTGAAGAGTACCACCAAGAGATGGAGATCATCATGATTAGGGCCAATGTTGAGGAAGACATGGAAGCTACCATGAGAAGATTTCTTGATGGTTTGTGCCCTGAAATTGTCTCCATTGTAGAACTGCAAAATTTTCTTGACATGGATGAGTTGTTACATAAGGCCATTATGGTAGAAAAGCAATTAAAGATCCAAAATGGTGCTGGGTCGAGTTCTTGGAAGAAAACCTTGAAGGAGTCCAAAACTTCATTCAAATCCAAAGGAGACATCCAGCCAAAAGAAGAAAGTAAGCCTAAATTCTCTACTCCAAATCCCAATGGTAAACGTGACTCTAAACCCTCTTCTTCTTCTAATCCTTCTTATAAAGTTAAGTGCTTTAAATGTCAAGGTTTTGGTCATATTGCTTCTCAATGCCCTAACAAAGAACTATGATTTTACTTGAGAATGGTGATGTTGCTAGTGAAAGTAGTGACAGTGATGACTATGATGATGTGGCTCCATTGACGGATGCTTCCAATGTTGATTGTGATGCTGAGGTTGGTGAAGCACTTGTGGCTAGGCGTGCTCTTAATATCCAACCAAAGAAGATCTTGATGAAGAGCAACGTGAGCACATCTTTCATACAAGGTGTCTCATTACTGGTAAAGTTTGTAGCATGATCATAGATGGTGGAAGTTGTACCAATGTTGCTAGTACTTTACTCGTTGACAAGCTTAATTTGCCTATTTTGAAACATCCTAGACCATATAAATTACAATGGTTAAATGATTGTGGTGAGGTGAAAGTCACCAAACAAGTGATGGTTGCATTTTTGTTGGTAAGTATCATGATGAGATTTTATGTGATGTTGCACCAATGTATGCTGGACATGTTTTGCTTGGTAGGCCATGGCAATTTGATAGAAAAGTTAGGCATGATGGATATAAAATTGTTATTCTTTTCCTTTTCATGGTAAAAATATGGTGTTGAAACCTCTTAGGCCCATTCAAGCTTATGAGGATCAAGTGAGGATTGAGAAAGAATGCAAATTGAAGGCAAAAGAAAAGAAAGAGAGCGTCGAAAAGAAAGAAAAGGAGAGAAAGTAAAATGAGTGAAAAAATGAAGAAAAGAGAGTGACTTTATTTGCTGGAAAAAGTGAGATCAAAAGAGCTTTAAAATGTGAAGAATCTTATATACTTTTATATAAAGATGTTTTCTTAACTATTAATGAGCTTGATCCATCTTTGCCGTCTAGTGTTTTGTCTTTGTTGCAGGACTTCAACGACTTATTTCGGAGGACATTCCTGATGGATTGCCCCCTTTGAGAGGCATTGAGCACCGTATAGACTTCCTTCCCGGAGCTTCAATTCCGAATAGGCCTGCGTATAGAGCCAATCCGGAAGAAACTAAGGAGATCCAAAGACAAGTTGAAGAGCTTATGAAAAAGGGCTTTGTGAGAGAAAGCTTGAGCCGTGTCTTGTGCCGTTATACTTGTTCCTAAGAAAGATGGCAAATGGAGAATGTGTGTTGACTTTAGAGCCATCAATAAAATCACGGTGAAATATCGTTACCCTATCCCTCGTTTAGATGATATGCTTGATGAGTTGCATGGTGCTTGTATATTTTCAAAAATTGATCTTAGAAGTGGGTATCATCAAATTTGCATGAAAAAGGGTGATGAGTGGAAAACTGCTTTCAAAACTAAGTTTGGGTTGTATGAGTGGTTAGTTATGCCTTTTGGCTTGACTAATGCACCTAGTACTTTCATGAGTTTGATGAATCATGTGTTTCGTCCTTTTATTGGAAAGTATGTGGTCGTCTATTTTGATGATATTCTAGTGTATTCTAGGAGTTTAGACGAACATGTGAAACACTTGAATGATGTGTTTGAACTTTTAAGAGAAAATAAGCTTTACGCCAATTTAGAAAAATGTTCCTTTTGCATGGATACTGTTGTGTTTCTTGGTTTTATTGTAGGTGCTAAAGGACTTCAAGTTGATGAAGAGAAAGTGAAAGCAATTAGAGAATGGCCAACTCCCAAGAATGCGAATGAGGTTCGAAGCTTCCATGGCTTGGCTAGCTTCTATCGGAGATTTGTGAAGGATTTCTCTACCATTGTAGCCCCTTTGAATGAATTGGTAAAAAAGAATGTGATTTTTAAATGGGGTGATTCACAAGAGGTTGCTTTTAATAGCTTGAAAGAGAAATTGACCAATGCTCCTCTTCTTATTCTTCCTGATTTTTCTAAAGTTTTTGAGGTTGAATGTGATGCTTCTGGAATAGGCATTGGTGCTATTTTAATGCAAGATTCTAAACCCATTGCTTATTTTAGTGAAAAACTAAGTGGTGCTGCTTTGAATTACTCCACTTATGATAAAGAGTTGTATGCTTTAAAAAGGTCTTTAGAGACTTGGCAACATTATTTGTGGCCAAAAGAATTTATCATTCACTCTGATCATGAAAGTTTGAAATTTCTGAAGTCCCAAGGTAAATTGAACAAGAGACATGCTAGGTGGTTGGAATTTATTGAAACTTTTCCTTATGTTATTAAACATAAACAAGGGACAGAAAACATTGTGGCTGATGCTCTTTCTAGTAGATACTCTCTTCTTAGCTCTATGCATGCTAGATTACTTGGTTTTGAGATGTTGAAAGGCATGTATGAATCTGATTGTGACTTTGCAAAATTTGGAAATCTTGTGAAAACATGGTAATGATAATTTCTATAGATTTGATGGATTTCTATTCAAAAAGGATAAACTTTGCATTCCATCTTGCTCTATGCGTGAATTACTTGTTAGAGAGACACATGGAGGTGGATTGATGGGTCACTTTGGTGTTGAGAAAACTTTAGCTCTTTTGCATGAACATTTTATTGGCATAACATGAGAAAGGATGTTGTTTCTATTTGTGCTAAATGTATTACTTGTAGGCATGCAAAATCTAAGGTACAATCACATGGTTTATATTCTCCATTACCCGTCCCTCTCATCCTTGGGTTGATATATCTATGGACTTTGTGCTTGGATTGCCTAGATCATCTAGTGGAAAGGATAGTATCTTTGTGGTGGTTGATCGATTTAGCAAGATGGCTCACTTTATTGCTTGTTCTAAAACCAATGATGTTGTTCATGTTGCTGATTTGTTCTTTAAAGAGGTTGTAAGATTGCATGAGTTGCCAAAGACTATTGTGAGTGATAGAGATGTGAAATTTCTTAGTCACTTTTGGAGAACTCTATGGAATAAACTTGGCACTAAACTCTTGTTTTCTCTTGTTGCACATCCTCAAACGGATGGTCAAACTGAAGTGGTAAATAGAACTTTGACAACATTGTTGCTTGCGATCATCCAAAAGAACTTGAAGAATTGGGAAAAGTGTCTCCCACATTGAGTTTGCTTATAATCGTGCTCTTCATTCTTCTACTCAATTTTCTCCTTTTGAGATTGTTTATGGGTTTAATCCTTTGACTCCTTTGGAAATTCTTCCATTGCCTTCTAATGAGTTTACTAACTTTGACGGTATGAAAAAGCTAAATTTGTACAGGAGTTGCATGCTAAAGTTAGAGCCAACATTGAGAAGAGAAATGAACAATATGCAAAGCAAGCTAATAAAAGCCAAGGCGTGTCATCTTTGAACATGGTGATTGGGTTTGGGTGCACTTGAGAAAGGAGAGGTTTCCAGAACAAAGGAAATCTAAGCTACAATCAAGAGGAGATGGCCCTTTTCAAGTTTTAGAAAGGATTAATGATAATGCTTATAAAATTGATTTGCCTAGCTCCTATGGTAATGTGAGTGCTACATTCAATGTATCTGATTTATCCCTCTTTGATGTTGCAGATTCGAGGACGAATCTTTTGAGGAGGAGGAATGATGAAGAACCATGGGCATGTGAAAGACAAGAAGAGAAGCATCCATGGCGTGATTCGCCTCAAGGAAGCCTAGGACGTGACTTGCATGGACATGAGCTTGCAAAAGGAGGCTTAGGAGCTGAAATTGGATCAGATTTGAAGTCTAAATATTCAAGGCAAGGGGATGAATGAAATTCCCATATCAAAGGCCCAACATTCAAGTTTAATGTTCCTAAAGATCCATTACAAGATGTTGGAGGCCCAATGACAAGAGCTAGGGCCAAAGCAATGAAACAAGCATTGAATTGTTTAATCCAAGACCTTCAAGAGATAGAGCCCATATTGTTGAGTCAGATTTCATCTCATAAAGGTCCAAGAGGCATTGTCTTATTCCTTGAAGCCCAACATAAAGTGTCCAAAGGCCCACATGGAGTCCAATTGGGAGAACTCACTTAAAGTACCATGTGACAAGCATGTGCCACTTAAAAATAAGGATATGGACGTGATCCCTATGGTCCAACATGTTAAGATCACATTTTATTTAGTTTCCTTTTTTGTTTCCTCTAAATAAGGTGATCTAGTCAACACCTTTATAAGTTTATTTTGTTTCCTTTTAGGGATTGATTTGTTTCCTTTTATTTAGTATCTTCTTTAGGACATTAAGTTAGGAAGTTTTCCCTATAAATAGGCACCCTCTATGTACTTTGAAAGAGGTCTTTGATTCAGAAATAATATTGAGAGCTTTCTTGCTTTCTTTGTATTCTTTGAGAATACTTGACTTATCAAAGGAGTGGTTTTCCTTTGTGGCATCTTAAGGTTAGAGTTCTAAGAGACAAGTTCTCTTAGGGTTCTTTCCATTGACCAACATTCTTGCTAGAGTTCTAAGAGACAAGTTCTCTTAGGGTTCTTTTCATCGATCAACATTCTTCTCACCTCCCATTTTCTTTGTGTTCTGTTTCTATCTTTTCAACTTTGTTTCTTGTGATTCCATGTGTTTGCTTGATTCTATCTACTCCCGGGCATAGTTTCATCTTGTTGAAGGTTCTCTAGGACAAATTCCTTTTGGGTCTGCCATCATTTAATTGATTTTAATGTGGTGTAAATGAGAATTATAAGATAAGAATATATGAGGGCATTTTGGGAAGTTTACTTAGGTTGGAGTGGTTTAAGCTTTGCTAAGAGGGGTAAGTTAGTCTACATAAGAAAGAGTTAGAGAAAGTAGAAGAAAGAAAAGAGAAAGAAGAGGAAAGAAGAAGGGGAGTTGCCGTAGGTGGAGAAGGAAGAAGAGAAAAGAGGGTTTTGTGATTCTAGCGCTTTCCTACAGATTCGAAGTGTTTCCAGGTAAGTTTCTCTTCGTTTAATCTTATTTCGGTTGGATTAAACTCTAGAATCGTTGTGAAGATGGTAGAATTGGTGGTTTTAGGGTTTTAAGGCAAAAATGGTTAGATTTCGTGGGTTGAAGTGTTTATGGCTGATTTTGAGTTGCTACTGGGTTAGAAATGTAATATAAGACATGATCTAAGGCTTAGGTGTGTTGCATCTGAGTTTGGGAAAGGATTGAAGTTGAAAAATGCTGGAAATCGGGTTTCAGAGTCGAGCTCCAGACCCGCACATGCGAGAGAAGCGTTCGTCGCGACGTGCGAAGGGGGCAACGTCGCGAACTGCGAGAATGGCGAGCATCCAATTTTTCTGAAGGAGATTTTTGGGCATATCTTGGGTTGTAGATGTCCAATTGAGGTGATTTTAGATTCGTTGTGACCTAGAAATAAATGGCTACAAGTGTATGAAGAAGGGAAGACTTTCAGTGCTTTTCCTTATTGGATTTACAAGCTTTATGGAATATCAATTTTGAATATTGATTGAATGATAACTTGGTTTATTATAGGAAACCGAGCCGACTTGACCCAATCGCAAGAGGAAGGACAGCAGTGAGGCGGATACTTGAGTGATATTAGGTGGGTAATATATTTATAGTTATTGTGTGATTAGGCAAATTCTTGCCTATGTGTGAATATATGTATGATGAAGTGATACAACTCACCAAGGCAATGGAGATTTGAGGATGCCAATGGGTCCAATTACAAGGTCACGCTCCAACAAGCTCAAAGCACAATTTCAGATTTATGTACAAGCTTTTGTTTCACAAGAATTTCAAGAAGTTTTGTTAATCAAGCTTAGGGAAGAGCTTAGGAAGACACCTAAGTGTGTGTGCACATTGGAGGCATCAAATCAAGAGGGCTAACACTTAGCTAATTTTCACAAGCACAAGTCTAATCAATGGGCTTAGGCTTATTTTATCTTATAAAGGGCAAGTGGACTTCTTTTAGGCTTTTTCATGGTCTGATTTGCATTAAGTGTGCATGTGCTTTAAGAGAGAATTGAGATTCTTGCTTATTTTACCTTAAGGATTGATTCAACTTATCAAGTAAGTTCTGACTTGTGGCATTAATTCAATTCCTACAATCTTATACTCTTTGTTACCAATTCCTCGCTGTTTTGGGGGTGAAGGGTCTTGTTAGATTGATTGAATTTAAGTTTGGGAACAATCAAGAACGAATCTGATCATTCAAGAATTCTTTAATTTTGTTTCTTTATTATTCAAGATTCATCAAGAACACATCCTTCATTCAAGAAACTCATCCAGACTTGTTTTCTTGAACCAAGAAACACTTTCTTGTTTCAAGATTTACGTTCTTCGCTCAAAACGTGTGTCTTTGATATAATTGCTTATCTTTAAGTTCTTGAGTAATTGGGGCAGATTGGAATGTTCTTGTTAATTTGGGTTTAGGGTTGAGTTTAATTCCTAGTTTCGTCTTTTCTTCAACTCTTTGGTTGTTTTATTTGTTTGCTGTCCTTTTTGTTTCCATTACACTTGAATTGAGTAATCTTGTTTCATATTGCTCAATTGGCACCAAAAATCGTTCACATACGTTGTCTCCATCTAGTATGTGTTTATTTTCGTCTTCATTGTTGTCTTTACGTTAAATTGCATCTAGCTTTGTATTTTTCTTCCTTTATTTAGGTATTCGTTGCTTTCCTTTCGAATTACGTTGCTGTTGTGCTTATTTGGTTGGTAGTGATTGATCCGGACAAGTAAAACTGTGCTAGAATCTAAAGTGGTAACAGGCAAGAGTGTGTAAGCTCATTTGAGGGTAAAAGCCATCTTCTTGAGTGAAACACGAGGTATCCAATCTGATTTAGAGAGAAAAACGTGAGGGAGTGTGTGAGCAGCTATTCTAACGTGTATTTGCAGGTTTTACATAATGACCAATTCAAAGGATAGTAAAGGTAGTGACAAGGATGAAAAGAATAGTGAGGCTGATCAACACACATTCTTTACTTTGGAGGCTATGCAACATCAATTCCAAAGGATTGAAAACATGTTCAGGGATGTCAATGATAAATTTGATAGACAAGATCAAGCCATTAGGAATTTACAAAGAGAGGCTTCATCTAATGGTGCAACAAGGAGGCAAAATACTAGGGAGCTAACTCCTGTGTGCTATGAGTATGAAGATCAATATAATGATGTGGAAGATGAAGAAATTGTGTCTGAAGATGAAGAAGATGATTTGGCTTCCATGCCTGAGTTGGAAGATTGTTCTGATGTGGAAGTTGAGGATGCACCTTGGGGTGAATTACTTGTTACTAGGCGAGTTTTGAATGCTCAACTGAAGGAAGATGGGATTGAGCAAAGGAAAAATATTTTTCATTCCAGATGCCTAGTGAATGAGAAGATTTGTTGCCTGATCATTGATGGGGGAAGCTGCACCAATGTGGCTAGCACATTGATGGTAGAAAAACTAGGGTTGGAGTGCTTGAAACACCCTAGGCCATATGTCTTGGTGTTGGTCATATTGCTTCTCAATGCCCAAACAAGAAAACAATGTTTGTGAGAGGAGGAGAAGTTATGTCTGAGGAGGAAGAAGATGATTTGACTTCCATGCCTGAGTTGGAAATTTGTTCTGATGTGGAAGTTGAGGATGCACCTAGGGGTGAATTACTTGTTACTAGGCGAGTTTTGAATGCTCAAGTGAAGGAAGATGGAATTGAGCAAAGGGAAAATATTTTTCATTCCAGATGCCTAGTGAATGAGAAGATTTGTAGCCTGATCATTGATGGGGGAAGCTGCACTAATGTGGCTAGTACATTGATGGTAGAAAAACTAGGGTTGGAGTGCTTGAAACACCCTAGGCCGTATAGACTACAATGGCTGAATGACTTGGGGGAAATCAAGGTAAATAAACAAGTTCTTGTATCTTTCTCCATTGGAAAGTATTCTGATCAAGTACTTTGTGATGTTGTACCTATGCATGCTTGTCATTTATTGCTCGGTCGACCTTGGCAATATGATAGAAGAGTGTTACATGATGGTTTTAAGAATAGGTATTCATTTACTATGGGAGATCAGAAATTTGTTCTTGCTCCATTGGCACAAAAAGAGATATATGAGGACCAAATGCAATTAAAAAGGAGTATGGAGGCAATACAACAAAGACAGGATGAAAAACTTCAAGAAAAGCATGATAATACAAAAATTGAAGGGAAGGTTGAGAACCTTACAAAAGAGGAGCAGAAATCTAAATCAAAAGAAAAGAGAGAAAGTGAGGCTGAGACTGAGAGAAGAAAAGTGGGGAAAGAGGCCTCAAAAGAAATTGAATTAAAAGGCCCAAATGAGAGAGAGGGTAGAAAAAAAAAACAAAACTTCTATGCAAAAATGAGAGATGTAAGGGTTGCTTGTGTGGAAAGGAGATGTTTGTTTGTACTTTTGTACAAGCAAGCTTATTTTAATGAATCTGACCTTGACCAATGTTTGTCTAGTAGTGTTGTTTCTCTTTTGCAGGAGTATAGAGGTGTTTTTCCTGAATTCTTGATTCTCACTGATCATGAGAGTTTGAAGCATCTTAAAGGCCAAGGTAAGTTAAATAAAAGACATGCTAAGTGGCTGGAGTTCATAGAGACATTTCCATATGTTGTGAAATACAAGCAAGGTAAAGAAAATGTGATCGCTGATGCATTGTCTAGGAGGTATGCTCTAATCTCTTCTCCTAGTTCTAAGTTGATTGGGTTTGAGTATATAAAAGATTTGTACAAATCATATTCTGACTTTGCTAATGTGTATGATGCATGTGAACAAGTTGCTTTTCAAAAGTTTTATAGGAATGATGGATATTTGTTTAGAGATAATAAACTATGTATTCCTACTTGTTCTATGCGTGAGATGCTTGCTAGGGAGTCTCATGATTTTGGGTATTGCTAAAACACTTGACATATTACAGGAGCATTTTTATTGGCCTAACATGAAAAAGGATGATGAAAGAGTTTGCTCTAGTTGTACAGCGTGTAGGCACGCGAAATCCAAGGTGCAACCACATGGGTTGTACACGCCTCTACCTGTCCCTATTAGTCCTTGGATTGATATATCTATAGATTTTGTGTTAGGATTGTGATACGGAACCTCCAAGAATAGACTTTGAGAACTCCTTAACGACGAACCCAAATACTGACCTGAAAACCCCTAGTCGAATTCAGTACAACCTCAAGGATGAAGGTTAGAATTCAGATTACCTTGAATTGATCTAGATCTAAGATTCGAAACAATTCGGCCTCTAATCCTAGATTTGAAACACTCCACAAGAAAGTTGATCAAACTACTTGAATGTTTCTGAAGCATGTATTCACGCAAGAACACAAAGATAAAAGCAAAACGGCTTTTAGGTTAAAATTTCATCCAAAAGAACGCATAACAATTCGTCCTAGGCATATTATAGCCTTTACATAACATAAAAAAAACCTATTCTGATATGGAAAACTTAATAGAATAGGAAACCTATTCTGATATGGAAAACTTAATAAAATAGGAAACCTATTCGATATGGAAAACTTAATAAATAGGAAACCTATTCGATATGGAAAACTAAATAGAAACCTATTCGATATGGAAAACTTAATAAAACGTGGTTAAACACTAAATCAAGCCTCATTCGTGAATGTCAACTTGTAACAAATTAAAGTTGACATCTTCAGCCCTTGTCTCCAAACGTGGCATCCCATGCAGTCCATGCAAGCCATTGCTAGCCAAAGTCACCAAGCCTTGTAAATGGCAATTTAATGCTTGCTGAATCTTTTGGCTCGTGATCTAGTAATTGGACCTCTTGGCAAAACAATTGGATTGGAGATCATCTCTTCATGCTCCTCACGTCCTTGCTCTTGACCAAGCTGATTCGCATCATTTCCCTCTCCTCAAAAGGATTAGTCCTCGAATCATAAGCATCACCTACATCAAATGGACTCAAATCAGCAACATTAAATGAAGCACTCACATTATACTCACCGGCAAATCCACTTTATATGCATTATCATTAATCCGTTCAAGGATTTGAAAAGGACCACTCCTCGTGGATTTAGTTTAGACTTTCGTTGTCTGCGAAATCGTTCTTTGCGAAAATGAACCCAAACCCAATCACCAGGCTGAAACAACATTGGTTTCCTTCCTTTATTCACCCTAGAAGCTACTTTGACATTTTGCTTCTCAATCCTCTCCTTAACTTGCTGATGTAACTTCTTCAAATAATCTGCCTTTGAACTAGCATCAACACTCACAAAATCATTAGATGGCAAGGGTAATATATCCAAAGGAGTAAGCGGATTGAAACCATACACAATTTCAAAAGGAGAACAATGAGTAGTGCTATGAACAGCCCTATTATAAGCAAACTCCACAAATGGTAAACAATCCTCCCACGTCCTAATGTTCTTTTCTAACACAGCCCTAAGTGAAGTAATCAATGTTCGATTCACAACCTCAGTTTGGCCATCGGTTTGAGGATGGCAAGTTGTTGAAAACAACAACTTAGTTCCCAACTTTCCCTACAGAACACGCCAGAAATGGCTCAAAAATTTAACATCTCTATCACTAATAATGCTTTTAGGTATACCATGCAAAAGCACGACCTCTTTGAAGAACAAATCAGCAATCATCTTAGCATCATCAGTCTTATGACACGGTATAAAATGAGCCATTTTACTAAATCTATCAACCACAACAAAAATACTATCACGACCTTTCCTAGTTTTAGGCAAACCAAGCACAAAATCCATAGACAAATCAGTCCAAGGTCCATTAGGAACAGGAAGTGGTGTGTACAAACCATGTGGTTTCAGCCTAGACTTAGCTTCTCTACATGTAATGCAATGCTCACAAACTTTATGCACATCATGTTTCATACCAGGCCAATAAAAATGCTCTATCAGCATATCATAGGTTTTACTTACCCCAAAATGACCCATCAATCCTCCTCCATGTGCTTCCTTAACTAACAATTCTCTCATGGAACACTTAGGAATACACAACCTACTTTTCTTAAACAAGAAACCATCAAACAAATGAAATTCTCTCAAAACAGCCACATCACCACATGAATTATATATGTCACCAAAATCCTCATCACTGGCATACAATTCCTTAATATGCTCAAAGCCTAGCAATCTAGCACTAAGAGAATTAAGTAACACATACCTTCGCGATAACTCATCAGCCACAACATTTTCCTTACCTCTCTTGTATTTAATCACATATGGAAATGTTTCTATGAACTCCAGCCATTTGGCATGTCTACGGTTCAGCTTATCTTGCCCCTTCAAATGTTTCAAACTCTCATGGTCAGTATGTATCACAAACTCCTTTGACCACAAATAGTGCTGCCATGTATGCAAAGCTCGATACAATGCATATAACTCTTTGTCATACGTTGGATACTTCAAAGCTGCCCCACTTAATTTTTCACTAAAGAACATCAATGGCCTTTGATCCTGTAACAAAACAGCTCCAATTCCTATGCCACTTGCATCACATTCAATCTCAAAAGTCTTATCAAAATTAGGCAAAGCAAGCAAAGGTGCATTACACAATTTATCTTTCAGTTCATTAAATGCATGTTCTTGGGCCTCTCCCAAACAAATGTGACATTTTCTTAACTAACTCATTCAAGGTGCAGCTATGGTGCTGAAATTTCTAATAAACCTCCTATAGAAACCAGCAAGTCCATGAAAACTCCTCACCTCACTAGCACTCGTAGGACTCGGCCAATCTCTAATAGCCTTGACCTTGTCCTCATCAACCTCTATACCATCACTAGTCACCACAAAACCAAGAAAATGAACCTTATCCATGCAAAACTACACTTATTAAGGTTAGCATACAGCTTCTCACGCCTAAGAACGTCTAACACAATACGCACATGCATGACATGATCATCCAAACACTTAGAGTAAACAAGAATATAATCAAAATACACAACAACAAATTTACCCAAGTGCTCACGCAACACATGATTCATCAAGCGCATGAATGTACTAGGTGCATTAGTAAGACCAAACGGCATAACCAACCACTCATACAGCCCATATTTAGTCTTAAACGCTGTTTTCCACTCATCACCCACACTCATTCGAATTTGATAATAACCAGATTTCAAATCAATTTTTGTGAACAAACAAGAACCATGTAATTCATCAAGCATATCATCTAATCTAGGAATAGGATGTCGATACTTTACAGTGATTTTATTGATGGCTCGACAGTCCACACACATCCTGTACGTCCCGTCCTTCTTTGGCACAAGAATAACAGGAACCGAACAAGGACTTAAGCTTTCTCTCACATATCCCTTAGCTAGCAATTCCTCCACCTGTCTCTGTATCTCCTTTGTCTCGAAAGGATTAGCTCGATATGCTGGCCTATTGGGAATGGCAGCCCCCGGAATGAAGTCAATTTGATGCTCTATGCCTCGGATTGGTGGCAACCCATCAGGCATTTCCTCGGGAAACAAATCAGCATATTCCTTCAAAAGATCAACAAACACACTAGGCAAAGATTGGTTAGTATTAGTAGTTTCCAAACAAGGCCCTTTGCACAAAAACACAAACATAGGCTGTTTGGAGAAGAAAACATGTTTAACCTCACTTGTACTAGCTAACAAACTCACATTTTTCTCTCCTCTTTTATTTTTTTCAATCTGGATTTCATCCATCTTTAGTGAATGAATACCGATTGAGGTATCCATCATGTATAGCTCGCCTATCATACTGCCATGGACGTCCAAGCAAAATCTCTCCAGCATGCATTGTCACCACATCACACAACACGTCATCATGATATTTACCAATGGAAAAAGAAACTATAGATTGCCGATTTACCTTAACCTCTCCACATTCATTCAGCCACTGAAGTTTGTAAGGTCGTGGATGAGGTTGTGTAGACAGCCCCAATCGATCAACCAAGAGTGTACTTACCACATTGGTACAGCTACCACCATCCACAATCACAATGCAAGCCTTCCCTTGAACATGACATCTTGTATGGAACAAGTTGTCTCGCTGATCCTCATGGTTTCCCTCCTTCAATTGCATGTTAAGAACACGCCTAGTAACCAGCAAATCTCCCTTTATTGGTTCTTCAATGCTCCCATCACTACAGTCTTCCAATTCTGGCATCTCACCACCATCACTCTCATCATCACTTTCTTCTTCATCAGTCACTATCTCACCATTTTTCATAGTCATAACTCTCTTGTTTGGACATTCTTTGCTGATATGTCCCACACCTTGACACTTCCAACACTTAATATCTCGATTTCGCTGCCTTGGCTCATCGAATTTGGACTTGCCCTTAGAACTTGATTTGGCCTTCGCTTTACCACCATCTTGAACAGCCTTGCTGCCACCTTTAAAATCACGTTTTCCATCCCTATTCCAAGAAGAATTTGCATTAGAAATAGGTTTGGAATAATACCTTGCTGTTCCTTTTCTTTGAATTTGCCTTTCTACTTTGATGGCAATGTGCCATTTCTTCTAATTCCACATATGGCTGTAAATCCACTCAGTCAGCTATGTCTTGATTCAAACCAGCCAAGAAACGTGCCATGGTCGTCTCCACATCCTCTTCTAAGTCAGCCCTAGTCATCAACATCTCCATTTCTTTGTAGTAATCATCAACACTCTTACTTCCTTGCTTAAGAACCTGAAGTCTTTGCATGATTTCCCTATGGAAATGTCTAGGAACAAACCGCTTCCTCATGACTGATTTTAGATCAGCCCACGTTTCAATTGGGTACTCCAAATTCCTTCTCCTACTAGTCACTAACTGATCCCACCAGGCTATTGCATAATCTGTGAATTGAGTAACAGTAAGCTTGACCTTCTTTTCTTCAATACATCTATGGCACTCAAAAATAAGTTCAACTTGTTTCTCCCATTGCAAATAAGCTTCTGGATCTGATGTACCTCGAAAATTTGGTATTTTAAGCTTGATGCTCCCAAAGCTTCTATCCGCACCATCTTCACCTCTATGATTTCTGCCATAGTTAACATTATTATTCGGCCTTCCCCTACCCCTTCCAGCACCACGGCCTCTTCTTCCTCCACCTCTAGGGAAAATTAGTTCAACATCAGCTGCATCTTCCTCCTCAAGCTCATGGTCATCTTCCTCAACTTCTGATTGTTGCACCTGATTTCGACCACCAACTTGTCTTCCTTGTCGTTCCGGAGTTGCTCTTTCAACATTCCGCAACCTTAAATTCATACGTTCCAAGGTTTCGTTTATATTCTCCATGGCTCGGTATAAACGTGTAAATTCTGCTTGTTGAGCCTCACGCAACCTATCCGGATCAATCTGAACTCTCCTTTCATCATCACCTTGATTAGACATTATACCTGCAAGAAAAGGTTAGTACAAACAAATATAGGCCTCACAACACTCCCTCGCGTGTTTACACTCAAATAATGAAGGTTGTTCACTCGTGTTTCACTCAATTGATGTTTTCGCTCAAGGTTCAGCTCACACCTCTCAAGCTGATTTCTTTTATGTTCTTAGGAGAATCACACTTTATGAAACAATTCCAATAGCCTTCCTCGTGATGTATCCCAACCTAAAATTCCCAATGCCTCACTAATCAAGTCGGTTCAAAGAGCCCCATCAATGGTGAAAATTTCAGGACTGAAAATTATATTGATTCTAACCCACCTAGATTCGATCCTTATCTCCTAAATAGCAAGGAGAAAGAAAATTTTTTGTAGAAGGATTTTGTACTTTTTTTTGCTCCTCTCACTATCTCTTTGAAGACAACCTCAATTCACCCCAACGAAACAAGGATAGCAACAAAGAACAACACCGAACAAGATCAAATTTAGAAACAAACGAAATTGATAGGATAAAACCTGATCTAGAGCCGAGCTCGATACCAAATGATCTGGAACCTCCAAGAATAGACTTTGAGAACTCCTTAACGACGAACCCAAATACTGACACGAAAACCCCTAGTCGAATTCAAGACAACCTCAAGGATGAAGGTTAGAATTCAGATTACCTTGAATTGATCTAGATCTAAGATTGAAACAATTGACCTCTAATCCTAGATTTGAAACACTCCACAAGAAAGTTGATCAAACTACTTGAATGTTTCGAAGCATGTATTCACGCAAGAACACAAAGATAAAAGCAAAACGGCTTTTAGGTTAAAATTTCATCCAAAAGAACGCATAACAATTCGTCCTAGGCATATATATAGCCTTTACATAACATAAAAAAACCTATTCTGATATGGAAAACTTAATAGAATAGGAAACCTATTCGATATGGAAAACTTAATAAAATAGGAAACCTATTCGATATGGAAAACTTAATAAATAGGAAACCTATTCGATATGGAAAACTGAATAGGAAACCTATTCTGATATGGAAAACTTAATAAAAACGTGGTTAAACACTAAATCAAGCCTCATTCGTGAATGTCAACTTGTAACAAATTAAAGTTGACATCTTCAGCCCTTGTCTCCAAACGTGGCATCCCATGCAGTCCATGCAAGCCATTGCTAGCCAAAGTCACCAAGCCTTGTAAATGGCAATTTAATGCTTGCTGAATCTTTTTGGCTCGTGATCTAGTAATTGGACCTCTTGGCAAAACAATTGGATTGGAGATCATCTCTTCATGCTCCTCACGTCCTTGCTCTTGACCAAGCTGATTCGCATCAGATTGCCTAGGACTAGGAAAGGACGTGATAGCATCTTTGTTGTAGTTGATCGATTTAGTAAAATGACTCATTTTATTGCATGTCATAAATCTGACGATGCTACACATGTTGCTGATTTGTTTTTTACGGATGTTGTTAGATTGCATGGCATTCCTAGAACCATTGTTTCATATAGGGATTCTAAGTTTTTAAGTCACTTTTGGCGTGTTCTATAGAATAAATTGGGAACAAAGCTTTTGTTTTCTACAACTTGTCATCCCCAAACAGATGGACAAACTGAAGTGGTTAATAGAACCTTAGGATCTTTATTGCGTCTTTGTTGTGGGTAAAATTTGAAAGCTTGGGAAGATTGTTTGCCTTTGATTGAGTTTGCATATAATAGAAGCATTTATTCTTCTACAGGTTATTCTCCATTTGAGATTGTGTATGGTTTTAACCCATTAACTCCATTGGATTTGTTGCCTTTACCCTTGAATGAGATTGTTAATGTAGATGGGCAGCAAAGGGCAGAATTGGTTAAGAAAATACATGAGACAGCTAGGCAGCACATTGAGGAAAAGAACAAGAAGTATGCTCAAAGAGCCAATCAAGGTCGTAGGGTGATGAAGTTTGAACCTGGAGATTGGGTTTGGGTGCACTTCAGAAGGAGATTTCCTAAACAAAGGAAGTCTAAGCTTGATCCTAGAGGGGATGGTCCTTTTCAAGTGCTTGAACGCATTAATGACAATGCCTATAGGGTGGATTTGCCAGGTGAGTATGGTGTTAGTGCTACTTTTAATGTTTCTGATTTATCTCCCTTTGATAATGTATGATACGGCAACAACCTAGAATCAATGTCTAGATCACCTCCGTTTCAATGATTGTTCCCAAACCTAAATTCAATCAATCTAACAAGACCCTTCACCCCCAAAACAGCAAGGAATTGGTAACAAAGAGTATAAGATTGTAGGAATTGAATTAACGCCACAAGTTAGAACTTACTTGATAAGTTGAATCAATCCTTAAGGTAAAACAAGCAAGAATCTCAATTCTCTCTTGAAGAATGCTTTCTAATTTTGTTGATCTCTCTAAACTCGTGTTCATGGCTAAAGCAAAGGTTTAAATACCCTTTGCAATGTAAACCCTAACAAAGATAACCTAAAAACCCTAAAGAAAGCCCAAAATATCAAAAGGCCTTCTTGAAACAAATCTGCCCAAGAATAAATCCCACATGGATTTGGGCTTCAAAACTAATTAAAATTGACTAGTCCTTGTCCAAATAGGATAAGAAAACCAAAAATAGAAGACTAACTTAAGAGGGGCGAATTGGGCTTTTAAACTAGGCCCCACAAGCTTGGTTCCTTAAAATAAAACATGCACATGATTTTTTAATGAAACACATGCACACTTAATGCAAATCAGCCCATGAAAAAGCCTAAAAGAAGTCCACATGCCCCTTATAAGATAAAATAAGCTCAAGCGCATTGATTAGACTTGTGCTTGTGAAAATTGGCTAAGTGTTAGCCCTCTTGGTTTGATGCCTCCAATGTGCACACACACTTATGTGTCTTCCTAAGCTCTTATCCAAGCTTGATCAACAAAACTTCTTGAAGTTCTTGTGAAACAAAAGCTTGTACATAAATCTGAAATTGTGCTTTGAGCTTGTTGGAGCGCGACCTTGTAATTGGACCCATTGGCATCCTCAAGTCTCCATTGCCTTGGTGAGTTGTATCATTCCCTCCCTCCTCAAAAGGATTCGTCCTCGAATCAAGACCTACATTATCAAAGGGAGATAAATCAGAAACATTAAAAGGAGCACTAACACTATAATCTCCTGGCAAATCCACCCTATAGGCATTGTCATTGATGCGTTCAAGCACTTGAAAAGGACCATCCCCTCTAGGATCAAGCTTGGACTTCCTTTGTTTAGAAATCTCTCCTTCCTGAAGTGCACCCAAACCCAATCTCCGTGTTCAAACTTCATCTCCCTCGCCTTGATTGGCTCTTTGAGCATACTTCTTGTTCTTTTCCTCAATGCGCTGCCTAGCTTTCTCATGTATTGTCTTAACCAATTCGGCCCTTTGCTGCCCATCTACATTAACAATCTCATTCAAGGGAAAAGGCAACAAATCCAATGGAGTTAATGGGTTAAAACCATACACAATCTCAAATGGAGAATAACCTGCAGAAGAATGAATGCTTCTATTATATGCAAACTCAATCAAAGGCAAACAATCTTCCCAAGCTTTCAAATTTTTACCCACAACAGCACGCAATAAAGATCCTAAGGTTCTATTAACCACTTCAGTTTGTCCATCTGTTTGGGGATGACAAGTTGTAGAAAACAAAAGCTTTGTTCCCAATTTATTCCATAGAACACGCCAAAAGTGACTTAAAAACTTAGAATCCCTATATGAAACAATGGTTCTAGGAATGCCATGCAATCTAATAACATCCCTAAAAACAAATCAGCAACATGTGTAGCATCGTCAGATTTATGACATTGAATAAAATGAGTCATTTTACTAAATCGATCAACTACAACAAAGATGCTATCACGTCCTTTCCTAGTCCTAGGCAATCCTAACACAAAATTCATAGATATATCAATCCAAGGACTAATAGGGACAGGTAGAGGCGTGTACAACCCATGTGGTTGCACCTTGGATTTGGCGTGCCTACAGGCTACACAACTAGAGCAAACTCTTTCAACATCCTTTTTCTTGTTAGGCCTATAAAAATGCTCCTGTAATATGTCAAGTGTTTTAGCAATACCAAAATGTCCCATTAAACCTCCATCATGAGACTCCCTAGCAAGCATCTCACGCATAGAACAAGTAGGAATACATAGTTTATTATCTCTAAACAAATATCCATCATTCCTATAAAACTTTTGAAAAGCAAGTTGTTCACATGCATCATACACATCAGCAAAGTCAGAATCTGATTTGTACAAATCTTTTATATACTCAAACCCAATCAACTTAGAACTAAGAGAAGAGATTAGAGCATATCTCCTAGACAATGCATCAGCGATAACATTTTCTTTACCTTGCTTGTATTTCACAACATATGGGAATGTCTCTATGAACTCCAACCACCTAGCATGTCTTTTATTTAACTTACCTTGGCCCTTAAGATGCTTCAAACTCTCATGATCAGTGTGAATCACGAATTCCTTTGGCCATAGATAATGTTGCCAAGTTTGTACTAGTAGCATCAGTTAAACCAAAAGGCATCACAAGCCACTCATATAAACCTTGTTTTGTTTTAAAAGCAGTTTTCCATTCATCACCAATTTTCATTCTAATATGATGGTAACCACTCATAAGATCAATTTTGGTAAACACACATGCACCATGCAATTCATCAATCATATCATCCAATCTAGGTATAGGATGGCGATACTTTACCGTTATCTTGTTAACGACTCTGCAATCCACACACATGCGCCAACTCCCATCCTTCTTTGGAACCAATATCACTGGCACGGCACAAGAACTAAGACTCTCCCTGATGTGTCCCTTTTGTAGCAATTCTTCCACTTGCTTTTGGAGTTCTTTAGTTTCTTCAGGATTAGCCCTATAAGCTGGTCTATTTGGAATCTGCGCCCCAGGTATGAAGTCAATCTGATGTTCTATTCCTCTAATAGACGGCAATTCCTTAGGCAGCTCCTCAGGGAAAACATCTCCATACTCCTGCAAAAGAGAAACAACACTACTAGGCAAACAAGGGTCAAGGTCAGATTCATTAAAATAAGCTTGCTTGTACAAAAGTACAAACAAACATCTCCTTTCCACACAAGCAACCCTTACATCTCTCATTTTTGCATAGAAGTTTTGTTTCTTTCTACCCTCTCTCTCATTTGGGCCTTTTAATTGAATTTCTTTTGAGGCCTCTTTCCCCACTTTTCTTCTCTCACTCTCGGCCTCACTTTCTCTCTTTTCTTTTGATTTAGATTTCTGCTCCCCTTTTGCAAGGTTCTCAACCTTCCCCTCAATTTTTGTATTGTCATGCTTTTCTTGAAGTTTTTTGTCCTGTCTTTGTTGCATTGCCTCCATACTCCTTTTTAATTGCATTTGGTCCTCATATACCTCTTTTGGTGCCAATGGAGCAAGAACAAATTTCTGATCTCCCATAGTAAATGAATACCTATTCTTAAAACCATCATGTAACACTCTTCTATCATATTGCCAAGGTCGATCGAGCAATAAATGACAAGCATGCATAGGTCAAACATCACAAAGTACTTGATCAGAATACTTTCCAATGGAGAAAGATACAAGGACTTGTTTATTTACCTTGATTTCCCCCATGTCATTCAGCCATTGTAGTCTATACGGCCTAGGGTGTTTCAAGCACTCCAACCCTAGTTTTTCTACCATCAAGGTACTAGCCACATTAGTGCAGCTTCCCCCATCAATGATCAGGCTACAAATCTTCTCATTCACTAGGCATCTGGAATGAAAAATATTTTTCCTTTGCTCAATTCCATCTTCCTTCACTTGAGCATTCAAAACTCTCCTAGTAACAAGTAATTCACCCCTAGGTGCATCCTCAACTTCCACATCAGAACAATCTTCCAACTCAAGCATGGAAGTCAAATCATCTTCTTCCTCCTCAGACACAACTTCTCCTCCTCTCACAAACATTGTTTTCTTGTTTGGGCATTGAGAAGCAATATGACCAACACCAAGACATTTAAAGCATTTAATAGTCCTATGCTTTTCAGAATTGGAACTAGAAGAACTTGGAGTTTTAAAAGTACCTTTTGGATCTGCCTTGTTCTTCTCTTCCTTTAGCTTGTCTTTGTCCTTCTCATTTTTCTTGGACCATTTCGAGTTCCAATTTGTAGTAGAGCTTGGGTAAGAAGCCTTGTTGGAGCTTTTGTACTTGAGTTGCTTCTCCACCTTCATGGCCATATCCACCATCTCCTCTAACTCCACATAATGGTGCAATTCAATAACATTGGCAATGTCTTTGTTCAAACCAGCCAAGAAACGTGCCATGGTGGCTTCTCTTTCTTCTTCTACATTAGCCCTAATCATGGCTATCACCATCTCCTTATGGTACTCTTCTACACTTTTGGTGCCTTGTCTCATGATTTGGAGCCTTTGATGGAGCTCCCTATAGAAGTAACTAGGCACAAACCTCTTCTTCATGACCCTCTTCATTTCAGCCCAAGTATCAATAGGATCCTCTCCATTCCTTCTTTTGTTCAAAACAAGCTGATCCCACCAAATAAGTGCATAATCATGAAATTCCATGGCAGCAAGCTTCACCTTCTTCTCCTCAGAATAGTTATGGCATTCAAAAATCATCTCCACCTTTCTTTCCCATTCTAAGTAAGCTTCTGGATCATTCTTACCTTGGAAAGATGGTATTTTCATCTTGATACTGCCCAAATTTCTATCCACACGCTCGACCCTGTCTTCTCCCCTTGCATTGTCTCGGCCTCTATAACCTCTTCCTCTTCCTCTATCATTCCGTCCCCCTCTTCCACCAAATCTGGCCCTATGCCAATCTTCTTCATCTTCCCCATCATCATATTCATCTTCATACTCATAGTGCACAAGAGTTGGCTCCCTAGCATTTTGCCTCCTTGTTGCACCATTAGATGAAGCCTCTCGTTGTAAATTCCTAATGGCTTGATCTTGTCTATCAAATTTATCACTGACATCCCTGAACATGTTCTCAATCCTTTGGAATTGATGTTGCATAGCCTCCACAGTAAAGAATCTGTGTTGATCAGCCTCACTATTCTTTTCATCCTTGTCACTGCCTTTACTATCCTTTGAATTGGACATGATGTAAAACCTGCAAAAACACGTTAGAATAACTCCTCACACACTCCCTCACATGTTTCTCTCTAAATCAGATTGGATACCCTCGTGTTTCACTCAAGAAGATGGCTTTTACCCTCAAATGAGCTTACACACTCTTGCCTTTTACCACTTTAGATTCTAGCACAGTTTTACTTGTCCGGATCAATCACTACCAACCAAATAAGCAAGAACAGCAACGTAATTCAAAGGAAAGCAACGAATACCTAAATAAAGGAAGAAAAACACAAAGCTAGATGCAATTTAATGTAAAGAAAACAATGAAGACGAAAATAAACACATACTAGATGGAGAAAACGTATGTGAACGATTTTTGGTGCCATTTGAGCAATATGAAACAAGATTACTCAATTCAAGTGTAATGGAAACAAAAAGGATAACAAACAAAAAAAAACCAAAGAGTTGAAGAAAAGACGAAACTAGGAATTAAACTCAACCCTAAACCCAAATTAACAAGAACATTCCAATCTGCCCCAATTACTCAAGAACTTAAAGATAAGCAATTATATCAAAGACACACGTTTTGAGCGAAGAACGTAAATCTTGAAACAAGAAAGTGTTTCTTGGTGCAAGAAAACAAGTCTGGATGAGTTTCTTTAATGAAGGATGTGTTCTTGATGAATCTTGAATAATAAAGAAACGAAATTAAAGAATTCTTGAATGATCATATTCATTCTTGATGAATCTTGCAAGCAAATCAACTCAAACTCACAAAGATTCACAATCTTGATTTTCTTTTTTTAACTTTCTTTCTTTCTTTCTTTTTCTTTTCTTATTTTTCTTTCTTTCTTTCTTTCTTTCTTCTTTGTTTCGAATTTTGATGATGAACTAACTATAATAATCAAGAACAAACAGAAAATTAAAGATAAAGATTGAATTTAAAACCTAGGCTCGATACCAAAGATGATAGGAATCAATGTCTAGATCACCTCCGTTTCAATGATTGTTCCAAAACCTAAATTTGATCAATCTAACAAGACCCTTCACCCCCAAAACAGCAAGGAATTGGTAACAAAGAGTATAAGATTGTAGGAATTGAATTAACGCCACAAGTTAGAACTTACTTGATAAGTTGAATCAATCCTTAAGGTAAAACAAGCAAGAATCTCAATTCTCTCTTGAAGAATGCTTTCTAATTTTATTGATCTCTCCAAAATAAACTCGTATTTATGGCTAAAGCAAGGGTTTAAATACCCTTTGCAATGTAAACCCTAACAAAGATAACCTAAAATCCTATAGAAAGCCCAAAGTATCAAAAAGGCCTTCTTGAAACAAATCTGCCCAAGAACAAATCCCACATGGATTTGGGCTTCAAAACTAATTAAAATTGACTAGTCCTAGTCCAAATAGGATAAGAAAACCATAAAAATAAAAGACTAACTTAAGAGGGGCGAATTGGGTTTTTAAACTAGGCCCATAAACTTGGCTCCTTAAAATAAAACATGCACATGACTTTTTTAATGAAGCACATGCACACTTAATGCAAATCAGACCATGAAAAAGCCTAAAAGAAGTCCACATGCCCTTTATAAGATAAAATAAGCCTAAGCCCATTGATTAGACTTGTGCTTGTGAAACAAAAGCTTGTACATAAATCTGAAATTGTGCTTTGAGCTTGTTGGAGCGCGACCTTATAATTGGACCCATTGGCATCCTCAAGTCTCCATTGCCTTGGTAAAAGCTAGCTAAACCATTCATCCCCTACTTTCATTCTAATTTGATGATAACCACTCATGAGATCAATTTTTGTAAATAAACAAGCACCATGTAGCTCATCAAGCATATCATCTAGCCTAGGAATGGGTGGCGATACTTTCCAATGCTCTCACCAAGGCATAGAGTTCCTTGTCATAAGTGGAATAATTCAATTGTGGCCCATGAAGCTATCTTGTTTATTGCCCAAACTCAATACAGTAGATAACACAATTTATCTTTCAATATATTAAAAGCAATCCACGCACATACACAAAGTTCCATCTTTCTTTGGCACCAATAGCACTGGAACTGCGCATGGGCTTAGACTTTCTCTCACGTGCCCCCTCTCAAGCAACTCTTCCACTTGCCTTTGAAGCTCCTTTGTCTCCTCAGTATTGCTTCTATAGGCTGGGCGATTTGGAATTTGAACTCCTGGCACGAGATCAATCTGATGTTCAATGCCCCTCAATGGTGGTAGTCCTTTGGGCAACTCATCCGGAAAGACATCGAGTATTCCCGCAAAACAAGTCTCACAACTCTAGGCACGTAAGGGTCAAGGTCGGTCTCACCATAAAACAACTCCTTGTACATAAGCAAAACCAATGGTTTCGTGTGTACATGACCTTCCTCAACTCTTTTCTTTTGCAAAGAAGGTACTTTTTTTTGTTCCACTCTTCTTTTCACTCTTCTCTCGTTTTTCAACTGCACCACTCTCTTTCTTTTGCTCACTAGTGCAATTACTCTCAGTTGGGCCCTTGTTCCTATTTTCTTGAATGGCCTCTTTTTCTTTTTTTCTTTTTAAACTCTCAGCCTCTCCAAGTTTTTGTTCTTCCATGGCTTTTGCAAGTCTCAACTGATCCTCATGAACTTCTTTTGGTGAAAGGGGTGCCAATGTGAAGTGTTTCTCCCCCATCTTGAATGAATATCTATTTTTGAATCCATCATGTAGTACACGCCTATCATATTTCCATGGTCTCCCCAATAGTAAATGACCAGCATGCATAGGAACTACATCACACAACACTTCATCGGAATATCTCCCAATTGAGAACGCCACTAGCACTTGCTTGTTCACCCTAACCTCTCCACACTCATTAAGCCATTGCAACTTATAAGGACTAGAGTGCTTAATGAGAGGCAGCCCCAATTTCTCAACTAAAATTGTTCTTGCAACATTGGTGCAACTACCTCCATCAATTATTAAACTGCACATCTTACCCTTAATTAAACATCTGGTGTGGAATATATTCTCCCTTTGTTCCTCAAGCTCTATCTCTTCTTGTACATTGAGAGCTCGCCTCACTACTAATGCTTCAGCTTGGACTGGTTGCTCAACTTTTCATCAGTGCAATCCTCCAACTCAGGCATATCACTTCCATCACTATCTTCTGATTCAATTACCCCATCTCGCAAATACATGATCTTCCTATTGGGACATTGGTTTGCCCTATGACCTGAACCCAAACACTTGAAGCATTTGATGTCTCTTTGCTTAGTGTTAGGATTTTGATCATTAGATGTAGGCGCACCTTTAGAGGTTGTCCACTTTTCCTTCGACTTGTCCTTATTGTCATAGGACTTATCCTTGTTCTTTTCCTCCTTCTTTGGCCATTTAGGACCCCAAGAATTTGAAGATCCTGAGGTATTGCCCTTGCTGAAACCTTTTCCCTTCAATTGCTTTTCAATCTTCATAGCCATGCTTACCATGTCCTCCAACTCTAAGTATTGATGAAGCTCTAACACATTTGATATCTCTTTATTTAGACCAGCAAGGAATCGAGCCATTGTAGCCTCTCTATCCTCCTCTATGTTAGCTCTTATCATAGCTATCTCCATCTCCTTGAGGTAATCTTCCACGCTCTTTGTGCCTTGCCTCAATGTTTGGAGTTTTTGATGCAACTCCCTATAGTAGTAACTTGGCACAAATCTCTTTTTCATGATGTGTTTCATCTCATCCCAGGTTTCAACAGGTCTTTCTCCAATTCGTCTTCTACTAACCATCAATTGATCCCACCAAACAGCAGCATAATCAGAGAACTCAACTGCCGCTAACTTCACCTTCTTCTCCTCAGAATAATTGTGGCAGGCAAATATCATCTCTACTTTCCTTTCCCACTCTAAGTAGGCATCAGCATCATTCCTTCCTTGAAATGACGGCATCTTCATTTTGATGCTGCCAATGCTTCTATCTACTCTTTCAGTCTCTTCCTCCTCTCTGCTTCTTTCAGCTCTTCCTCTATAACCACCTCTATTTCGGCCTCTATCTCCTGTACCACCTCTTGCATTGTTTCGAGCTCCATACCACTCTTCCTCATCAAATCCATCTTCATCTTGCTCCTCCTCATAGTGATAATGATTATGAAGTGGAAGGTTCTCTCTTCTTCTTGGCCCATTATTCCCTGAAGATTCAGCTTGAATAGTTCTAAGAAGTCTATCTTGTCTTTCAAAGTTTCTATCTTGCTGCTCGAACTTGTCTTTGACTTCAAGGAACATAGTCTCTATTCTCTTGAACTGATTTTGCATTGCTTCAAGAGTAAAGAATGTATTTTGTTGGTCATCTTCACTCCCATCACTCTTGCCATCTTTATTGCTATTATGAGACATGATCAATTCCTGCAAGAAAACGTTAGAAACCTCAACACTCCCTCACGTACTCTTCAGGTGTAGATCGAGAAGATCGTGATCCTTGCAAGGCATCGGAAACTCCAAGATAGTTAGAAGTCTTTGGATTAAGTTAGTAGTTTTGGTTGGCCATCCAAGCATATCATCATTGAGCATTCTCATGTATTTTGGATGTAAACTTGTTATGTATTAGGCTATGTTAAGAATATTTGTTCATTTTCTTCGATTTGTAATTGCATGGAGTTTCTTTGTTTATGGGGGTGATTTACTATTGTGTATGTGATAGAATGTATGAGAATGTATGTATGTGTTTTATGGTTTCGCATAGATGTTGGGGACGGGTCCAAAAGCCTCCTCTTTCCGCTGTTATTTCTTTATTCTTTTGCTGGTTTCGTTTATTCCTTCGTATGCCCCTAACATGTTTGGTATCGAGCGATTTGACAAGTTGAGAAAGTATGGGCATTATTTGACATTGTTATGGGACCATTAAGTGACATGATCATGCATACATGAGGAATTAAGATTGACATGAGACCTTAGCGCTTTGAGAAACGATGCCACCTCGTAGAGACACGAGAGTCTTAGATTAGATGGAGTGTGAGGATGATGAGAGGGCTTATATATTGCAGACTTAAGTCGACGCTTTAGGGATGCTCCACTGGATTGGTGGGAGATTGTGCCATGGGTCGTGCGATAAGACCAGAGACGGGTTGGCATGGCGTACTTTCCACCGATCCAGAGGAAGCCGAGACTGGTTGAGAAAGACCGAGAGTCTTAGATTAGATGGAGTGTGAGGAAGAGGGTTATATATAAGTCTGCTTAGGGATGCTCTGAGGTGTACATTCAGGAGTCGATAAGACCAGGCATGGCGGACTTTCTTCTCGAAGAAATATCTGCGAGGTGTACATCAAAGAGTCTCACGCAAAGGAAGATGACAGTTAGTGAATACGAGCGTCGGTTCACTCAGTTGGCGAGGTATGCTTCAGAGTTGATGTTGAGTGAGGCTGCTAGATGTCGTCGATTTGAGTCGGGTCTTCACTTGGCCATCAGAGAGAAAGTGGTAGTGCAAAACTTTGGTGATTTTCAGCAATTGGTTGAAGCAGCATTGAGGGTTGAGACCATTGAGAACATCAAGAGTGCAGTCAACAGGAAAAGAAAGGGAAGAGAGCAGTTCAAGAGGGGAGGTGGTACTTTTATGCATAAGAGGAGTGTCAGAACCTTCCCTGTGCAGTATGAGGAGAGGATGATACGGCAACAACCTAGAATCAATGTCTAGATCACCTCCATTTCAATGATTGTTCCCAAACCTAAATTCAATCAATCTAACAAGACCCTTCACCCCCAAAATAGCAAGGAATTGGTAACAAAGAGTATAAGATTGTAGGAATTGAATTAACGCCACAAGTTAGAACTTACTTGATAAGTTGAATCAATCCTTAAGGTAAAACAAACAAGAATCTCAATTCTCTCTTGAAGAATGCTTTCTAATTATATTGATCTCTCTAAACTCGTGTTCATGGCTAAAGCAAAGGTTTAAATACCCTTTGCAATGTAAACCCTAACAAAGATAACCTAAAAACCCTAAAGAAAGCCCAAAATATCAAAAGGCCTTCTTGAAACAAATCTGCCCAAGAATAAATCCCACATGGATTTGGGCTTCAAAACTAATTAAAATTGACTAGTCCTAGTCCAAATAGGATAAGAAAACCACAAAAATAGAAGGAGGGCGAATTGGGCTTTTAAACTAGGCCCACAAGCTAGGTTTCTTAAAATAAAGCATGCACATGACTTTTTTAATGAAGCACATGCACGCTTAATGCAAATCAGCCCATGAAAAAGCCTAAAAGAAGTCCACATACCCTTTATAAGATAAAATAAGCCCAAGCCCATTGATTAGACTTGTGCTTGTGAAAATTGGCTAAGTATTAGCCCTCTTGGTTTGATGCCTTCAATGTGCACACACACTTAGGTGTCTTCCTAAGCTCTTCCCTAAGCTTGATTAACAAAACTTCTTGATTAACAAAACTTGCTTGAAGTTCTTATGAAACAAAATTGCTTGTATCATAAAGTCTGAAATGCCTGTGCTTGTATCATTCCCTCCTCCTCAAAAGAGCTTCAAGACCTTGGTAGGAAACATGACCTAACACTATACTCTCCTGGAAAATCCACCCTATAGGCATTGGACCCATTGGGACATCCTCTAGGATCAAGCTCTTCCTTTGTTTATTGCAAACTCTCCGTGTTCATCAAATTGGCAAACAATCTTCCCAATTCGCCCTTTGCTGCCCATCTACATTAACAATTTTCAAATTTTACCTCAAATGGAGAATAACCTGTATAAGAATGAATGCTTCTATTATATGCAAACTCAATCAAAGGCAAACAATCTTCCCAAGTTTTCAAATAAAGATCCTAAGGTTCTATTAACCACTTCAGTTTGTCCATCTGTTTGGGGATGTCAAGTTGTAGAAAACAAAAGCTTTGTTCCCAATTTATTCCATAGAACACGCCAAAAGTGACTTAAAAACTTAGAATCCCTATCTGAAACAATGGTTCTAGGAATGCCATGCAATCTAACAACATCCCTAAAAAACAAATCAGCAACATGTGTAGCATCATCAGATTTATGACATGCAATAAAATGAGCCATTTTACTAAATCGATCAACTACAACAAAGATGCTATCACGTCCTTTCCTAGTCCTAGGTAATCCTAACACAAAATCCATAGAGGCTACACCTTGGATTTGGCGTGCCTACAGGCTACACAACTAGAGCAAACTCTTTCAACATCCTTTTTCATGTTAGGCCAATAAAAATGCTCCTGTAATATGTCAAGTGTTTTAGCAATACCAAAATGTCCCACTAAACCTCCATCGTGAGACTCCATAGCAAGCATCTCACGCATAGAACAAGTAGGAATACATAGTTTATTATCTCTAAACAAATATCCATCATTCCTATAAAACTTTTGAAAAGCAACTTGTTCACATGCATCATACACATTAGCAAAGTCAGAATCTGATTTGTACAAATCTTTTATATACTCAAACCCAATCAACTTAGAACTAAGAGAAGAGATTAGAGCATACATCCTAGACAATGCATCAGCGATAACATTTTCTTTACCTTGCTTGTATTTCACAACATATGGGAATGTCTCTATGAACTCCAACCACTTAGCATGTCTTTTATTTAACTTACCTTGGCCCTTAAGATGCTTCAAACTCTCATGATCAGTGTGAATCACGAATTCCTTTGGCCATAGATAATGTTGCCAAGTTTGTAGAGCTCTTACCAATGCATATAGCTCCTTCTCATAAGAGGAATACTTCATTTGAGCACCATTCAACTTCTCACTAAAATAGGCATTGGGACGCCTTCCCTGCAATAAAACAGCACCAATGCCTATTCCAGAGGCGTCACATTCAATCTCAAAAGTAGAAGAAAAATCAGGTAAACTCAAAATAGGTGCAGAACAAAGTTTTTCTTTCAAAGTGTTAAAAGCAATTTCCTGCGCCTCTCCCACTTAAATCCTACCTCCTTTTAACAATCTCACCAATGGAGCTGCAATGGAACTAAAATCTTTCACAAACCTCCTATAAAAACTAGCAAGTCCATGAAAAATCTCACCGAGTAACACTTGTAGGTCTCGCCACTCCCTAATTGCCTTGACCTTTTCTTGGTCCACCTCAATTCCATTAGAAGAAACAACATAACCAAGAAATATGACACGATCCATGCAAAATGTACACTTCTTTAACTTAGCATACAACTTTTCTGCCCTAAGTGCATCTAACACAAGCCTAACATGCTCAATATGCTCATTAATGCTTTTTCTATAGATCAATATGTCATCAAAATATACCACAACAAACTTACCAACAAATGACCTCAAAACATGATTCATCAAACGCATAAATGTACTAGGAGCATTAGTTAAGCCAAAAGGCATCACAAGCCACTCATATAAACCATGTTTTGTTTTAAAAGCAGTTTTCCATTCATCACCAATTTTCATTCTAATCTGATGGTAACCACTCATAAGATCAATTTTGGTAAACACACATGCACCATGCAATTCATCAATCATATCATCCAATCTAGGTATAGGATGGCGATATTTTACCGTTATCTTGTTAACAGCTCTGCAATCCACACACATGCGCCAACTCCCATCCTTCTTTGGAACCAATATCACTAGCACGACACAAGGACTAAGACTCTCCCTGATGTGTCCCTTTTGTAGCAATTCTTCCACTTGCTTTTGGAGTTCCTTAGTTTCTTCAGGGTTAGCTCTATAAGCTGGTCTATTTGGAATCTGCGCCCCAGGCATGAAGTCAATCTGATGTTCTATTCCTCTAATAGGCGGCAATTCCTTAGGCAACTCCTCAGGGAAAACATCTCCATACTCCTGCAAAAGAGAAACAACACTACTAGGCAAACAAGGGTCAAGGTCAGATTCATTAAAACAAGCTTGCTTGTACAAAAGTACAAACAAACATCTCCTTTCCACACAAGCAACCCTTACATCTCTCATTTTTGCATAGAAGTTTTGTTTCTTTCTACCCTCTCTCTCATTTGGGCCTTTTAATTGAATTTCTTTTGAGGCCTCTTTCCCCACTTTTCTTCTCTCACTCTCGGCCTCACTTTCTCTCTTTTCTTTTGATTTAGATTTCTGCTCCGCTTTTGCAAGGTTCTCAACCTTCCCCTCAATTTTTGTATTGTCATGCTTTTCTTGAAGTTTTTTGTCCTGTCTTTGTTGCATTGCCTCCATACTCCTTTTTAATTGCATTTGGTCCTCATATACCTCTTTTGGTGCCAATGGAGCAAGAACAAATTTCTGATCTCCAGTAAATGAATACCTATTCTTAAAACCATCATGTAACACTCTTCTATCATATTGCCAAGGTCGACCAAGCAATAAATGACAAGCATGCATAGGTACAACATCACAAAGTACTTGATCAGAATACTTTCCAATGGAGAAAGATACAAGAACTTGTTTATTTACCTTGATTTCCCCCAAGTCATTCAGCCATTGTAGTCTATACGGCCTAGGGTGTTTCAAGCACTCCAACCCTAGTTTTTCTACCATCAATGTACTAGCCACATTAGTGCAGCTTCCCCCATCAATGATCAGGCTACAAATCTTCTCATTCACTAGGCATCTGGAATGAAAAATATTTTCCCTTTGCTCAATTCCATCTTCCTTCACTTGAGCATTCAAAACTCGCCTACTAACAAGTAATTCACCCCTAGGTGCATCCTCAACTTCCACATCAGAACAAATTTCCAACTCAGGCATGGAAGTCAAATCATCTTCTTCCTCCTCAGACATAACTTCTCCTCCTCTCACAAACATTGTTTTCTTGTTTGGGCATTGAGAAGCAATATGACCAACACCAAGACATTTAAAGCATTTAATAGCCTATGCTTTTCAGAATTGGAACTAGAAGAACTTGGAGTTTTAAAAGTACCTTTTGGATCTGCCTTGTTCTTCTCTTCCTTTAGCTTGTCTTTGTCCTTCTCATTTTTCTTGGACCATTTTGAGTTCCAATTTGTAGTAGAGCTTGGGTAAGAAGCCTTGTTGGAGCTTTTGTACTTGAGTTGCCTCTCCACCTTCATGGCCATATTCACCATCTCCTCTAACTCCACATAATGGTGCAATTCAATAACATTTGCAATGTCTTTGTTCAAACCAGCCAAGAAACGTGCCATGGTGGCTTCTCTTTCTTCTTCTACATTAGCCCTAATCATGGCTATCTCCATCTCCTTATGGTACTCTTCTACACTTTTGGTGCCTTGTCTCATGGTTTGGAGCCTTTGATGGAGCTCCCTATAGAAGTAACTAGGCACAAACCTCTTCTTCATGACCCTCTTCATTTCAGCCCAAGTATCAATAGGATCCTCTCCATTCCTTCTTTTGTTCAAAAAAGTTGATCCCACCAAATAAGTGCATAATCATGAAATTCCACGGCAACAAGCTTCACCTTCTTCTCCTCAGAATAGTTATGGCATTCAAAAATCATCTCCACCTTTCTTTCCCATTCTAAGTAAGCTTCTGGATCATTCTTACCTTGGAAAGATGGTATTTTCATCTTGATACTGCCCAAATTTCTATCCACACGCTCGACCCTGTCTTCTCCCCTTGCATTGTCTCGGCCTCTATAACCTCTTCCTCTTCCTCTATCATTCCGTCCCCCTATTCCACCAAATCTGACCCTATGCCAATCTTCTTCATCTTTCCCATCATCATATTCATCTTCATACTCATAGCGCACAGGAGTTGGCTCCCTAGCATTTTGCCTCCTTGTTGCACCATTAGATGAAGCCTCTCATTGTAAATTCCTAATGGCTTGATCTTGTCTATCAAATTTATCACTGACATCCCTGAACAAGTTCTCAATCCTTTGGAATTGATGTTGCATAGCCTCCAAAGTAAAGAATGTGTGTTGATCAGCCTCACTATTCTTTTCATCCTTTTCACTACCTTTACTATCCTTTGAATTGGACATGATGTAAAACCTGCAAAAACACGTTAGAATAGCTCCTCACACACTCCCTCACGTGTTTCTCTCTAAATCAGATTGGATACCCTCGTGTTTCACTCAAGAAGATGGCTTTTACCCTTAAATGAGCTTACACACTCTTGTCTTTTACCACTTTAGATTCTAGCACAGTTTTACTTGTCCGGATCAATCACGACCAAACAAATAAGCACAACAGCAACGTAATTCAAAAGGAAAGCAACGAATACCTATAAAAGGAAGAAAAACACAAAGCTAGATACAATTTAATGTAAAGAAAACAATGAAGACGAAAATAAACACATACTAGATGGAGAAAACGTATGTGAACGATTTTTGGTGGCAATTGAGCAATATGAAACAAGTTTACTCAATTCAAGTGTAATGGAAACAAAAAGGACAACAAACAAAAAAAAACAACCAAAGAGTGCAAGAAAAGACGAAACTAGGAATTAAACTCAACCCTAAACCCAAATTAACAAGAACATTCCAATCTGCCCCAATTACTCAAGAACATAAAGATAAGCAATTATATCAAAGACACACGTTTTGAGCGAAGAACGTAAATCTTGAAACAAGAAAGTGTTTCTTGATGAAAGAAAACAAGTCTTGATGAGTTTCTTGAATGAATGAAGGATGTGTTCTTGATGAATCTTGAATAATAAAGAAACAAAATTAAAGAATTCTTGAATGATCAGATTCGTTCTTGATGAATCTTGCAAGCAAATCAACTCAAACTCACAAAGATTCACAATCTTGATTTTCTTTTTTTTTAACTTCTTTCTTTCTTTCTTTTCTTTCTTTTCTTCTTTTTCTTTCTTTCTTTCTTTCTTTTCGAATTTTAATAATGAACTAACTATAATAATCAAGAACAAACAGAAAATTAAAGATAAAGATTGAATTTAAAACCTAGGCTTTGATACCAAAGATGATACGGCCACAACCTAGAATCAATGTCTAGATCACCTCGGTTTCAATGATTGTTCCCAAACCTAAATTCAATCAATCTAACAAGACCCTTCACCCCCAAAACAGCAAGGAATTGGCAACAAAGAGTATAAGATTGTAGGAATTGAATTAACGTCACAAGTTAGAACTTACTTGATAAGTTGAATCAATCCTTAAGGTAAAACAAGCAAGAATCTCAATTCTCTCTTGAAGAATGCTTTCTAATTTTATTGATCTCTCTAAACTCATGTTCATGGCTAAAGCAAAGGTTTAAATACCCTTTACAATGTAAACCCTAACAAAGATAACCTAAAAACCCTAAAGAAAACCCAAAATATCAAAAGGCCTTCTTGAAACAAATCTGCCCAAGAATAAATTCCACATGGATTTGGGCTTCAAAACTAATTAAAATTGACTAGTCCTTGTCCAAATAGGATAAGAAATCCACAAAAATAGAAGGAGGGGCGAATTGGGCTTTTAAACTAGGCCCACAAGCTTGGTTTCTTAAAATAAAACATGCACATGACTTTTTTTATTGAAGCACATGCACGCTTAATGCAAATCAGCCCATGAAAAAACCTAAAAGAAGTCCACATGCCCTTTATAAAATAAAATAAGCCCAAGCCCATTGATTAGACTTGTGCTTGTGAAAATTGGCTAAGTGTTAGCCCTCTTGGTTTGATGCCTCCAATGTGCACACACACTTAGGTGTCTTCCTATGCTCTTCCCCAAGCTTGATTAAAAAAACTTCTTGAAGTTCTTATGAAACAAAAGCTTGTATATAAATCTGAAATTGTGCTTTGAGCTTGTTGGAGCGTGACCTTGTAATTGGACCCATTGGCATCCTTAAGTCTCCATTGCCTTGGTGAGTTGTATCAGAGGAGCAGTGGTGCGAGCCGATCTCGACCTATGAAGACTTCTACTGTTTCTCAGCAAGCCTCAGTGGTGGGCGGCAGTAGAAGGGGAGATAGGGATAGGCCATCTTTTCCGAGTTGTGAGCACTGCGGGCGACTCCATAGAAGAGAATGTTGTAAATTGACAGAAGCTTACTTTAACTGTGGGGAGAAGGGGCACATGGCTAGAGAGTGCCCTCAGCCTCCAAGACAAGAGAGAAGCCAGATGCAAACTTCCAAGAGATCTGAGACTGTGGGACATAAGACTTCTACAGAAGTGGGCAGTTCTGATGCAGCCAAGCGTTGGATCGTGTACGGTCCGAGTATTCACAATACACTACGGAAAAAGACCATACAACAACATGATATATAATCGAAAATACCAAGGATGTACGAAAATACCTTATTTCTGTGGATAGGTTGCTTCTTTTTCGGATTCCAAGACACTGCAAACGCGAATGCCCTCTACCGGTATCCACAAGAGTATGCACGATCCGGGCTGCGGCTATGGTGTGCTAGCACGTCTTGAAATTCTTCTCGAATGCCGCACGATTTTCCTCTTGGTTGGTGGCTAGGGTTTCCTGACAATAGTGTCTTCTTCCTTAATGAGACCTAAGCTTCTCTATTTATAGAGAAACCCTAATCCCATTGAGGCCCTAATAAGTTTTGGCTCATTATATCTCATATAATAGAAGCCCGACAACTTAATCCAATCTAGCCCAATAAATATATCTACATATATTTATTCAATACCTAATAAATTAGGCCCAAGAGAATAAGCCCAGATCACATCACTCTTTGTGATCGATTCTGTAGGCTCATTTGATGTTGGCAATGGGCTTGATCACACTTCAAGGCCCATTAGTCATAAGCCTCCTCTAGCAAGATATTATGACTACCCAAATCAAATGAGGATCGATAATCCGATTTAACCTGTAACTATGGTTATAAGCTCAGTCCTTTTGTAACACGATATCAAGATTAATCACAAGGCATGGTACATGTCAACCTTTGATTAATCATAGTTTCTTGATCCCCAAGTTGACTGATTATAACAAATGACATTGATGACTCTTCATCAATTCATTTGAGCACGGCCCATTTCTTCAGTCACACTTGTCAAGAGGCCCAAGTGATATCTCTCTCATTTAAGAGAGGTAAAAATCCCATCTATGTCATTCACATCTCTCCGCATGATTCATTTGATGTCCAATATAAGACTACTTGTTATTTGGTTAAAAATAACTTAGTCTAATATCAAAACATCGAATTCCTCATGTAGGGAACCATGATGACTTCAGGTTAAAGGACTAAAGTCAAACCATATTAAGAATCACTAATGACATGAAACCATGTAGTATTCTTTATATGGTTTGGTCCAATATATGTTCTCTAACATATATCTATGTTTCTGATTTGATATCTCATATCCATGATCAGTAAAACGTGATCATCAATCAGAACACATACTAGTCTCAATTCATTATTGTTCCACCAATAATGATCGACCAGGGACAGTCTAGAATAGTGTTATAACGCTTATAGTTTTACTATCAAGTCACATACTTGATGACATAAGTCTAATACTATTCATGGAATGTAAATCACATTACATAAACGAAATACATGCATATATGAAAGGAATACCTCATAATATATTATCAACAAGTCATAATGTTAATACATGAATCACAAATATCCATTGGCCTAGGGCACACTACTAACAATCTCCCACTTGCACTAGGCCTAATCGGTCAGATATCTAATACCCATAGATCTCGTATGACTCTCATGTTTAGGTGGTGGAAGAGGCATAATAAGTGGATCGACAATGTTTTCATCTGTGCCCACTTTGCATATCTTCACGTCTCCTCTTCCAATGATCTCTCTAATCAGATGGAAACGTCTGAGTATATGTTTGGATCTATGATGTGAGTTTGGTTCCTTAGCCTGTGCTATAGTCCCATTATTATCACAATAAAGGTCTATAGGACTTGCAATGCTAGGAACAACTCCAAGCTCAGTAATGAACTTCCTGATCCATACAGCTTCCTTACCTGCATCTGAGGCAGCAATGTACTCAGCTTCAGTTGTAGAATCAGCAACAGTGTCTTGCTTTGAACTTTTCCAGCTCACTGCACCTCCATTCAAATAGAACACAAAACCTGATTGCTACCTAAAATCATCTATGTCAGACTAAAAACCAGCATCAGTGTAACCATTTACAACAAGCTCTCCTTTAAGTCCTCCATAGACTAGGAACATATCCTTAGTTCTTCTCAAGTACTTAAGGATATTCTTAACTGCTATCCAGTGACTCTCACCATAATTAGGTTGGTATCTACTTGTTATGCTCAAAGAATATGAGACATCTGGTCGAGTACATAACATCGCATACATGATAGATCCAATTGCATATGCATATGGAATCTTACTCATATGCTCAAGCTCTTCACCTGAAGTAGGACAATCCTTCTTAGAAAGCTTGATTCCATGTGACATAGGCAAGAATCCTCTCTTTGAATCTTGCATACTGAACCTTTTCAGTATCTTATCTATGTATGTACTTTGACTTAGCCCTATAAGCTTTCTTAATCTATCACTATAGGTCTTAATGCCTAAAACATAGGCAGCCTCACCTAAGTCTTTCATTGAGAAACGCTTCCTTAACCAAATCTTGACACTTTGTAAGGTTGGAATATCGTTTCCAATGAGCAATATGTCATCAACATATAAAGCTAAAAAGACAACAGCACTCCCACAAACCTTTTTGTAAACACAAGGTTCATCTTCATTCTGGATGAATCCAAACTCTTTGACAACTTCATCAAAACGAATATTCCAGCTTCTTGATGCTTGCTTCAATCCATAAATGGATCTTTGAAGCTTGCACACCTTTCCCGAATTCTTAGAATGGACAAAACCCTTAGGTTGTATCATATATATATCCTCAAGTAAGTTTCCATTAAGGAAAGCTGTTTTGACATCCATTTGTCATATCTCATAATCGTAGTATGCAGCTATGGCAATAAGAATTCTAATGGATTTGATCATGACCACTGGAGAAAATGTCTCATCATAATCAATTCCATGAACTTGTCGATAACCTTTAGCAACAAGTCTTGCTTTATAAGTGTGCACATTTCCATCCATGTCGAGTTTCTTTTTGAAAACTCATTTGCATCCAATGGTCTTCAAGCCATCAGATGGATCAATCAATGAGCATCACATTATCATCATCAGTAATGTGATGCTGATTCTGGATTTTCCATAGCTTCTTGATAGGTTGTGGGCTCATTATGATCGATGAGCATCACATTATCATCATCAGTAATGAGAAATCCATATCTCTGGGGCTCATGACGAATCCTATCAGATCTACATAGGCCTTGTGTTGTTAAAGACTGCTCATCAACAGCTTGTGAGCTCGCTTCAATCTCCTTTTCAGGCTCAATGTCATTTTGTGAAACTTGAATTTCTTCAAATTGTACTTTACTCCCACTGTTTCCTTTGGAAACAAATTCCTTCTCTAACAAAAAACCATTTCAAGCAACAAACACTTTGTTCTCTGTTGGGATGTAAAAGTAATATCGTTTAGTTTCCTTAGGATATCCCACAAAATAACATTTTTCATATTTGGGTGCCAACTTGTCAGCAATTGGACGCTTCACATAAGCTTCACAACCCCAAATCTTTAGAAAAGATAAATTGGGACGCTTCCCTGTCCATATCTCATAAGGTGTCTTTTCTACAGCCTTTGAAGGAATACGATTCAATATGAATGCTGCTGTTTCTAAAGCATAGCCCCAGAAAAATTTTGGAAGATCAGCTTGACTCATCATTGATCGAACCATATCTAATAGAGTTCGATTTCTCCTTTCAGAAACACCATTCCATTGAGGAGTTCCTGGAGGAGTCAATTGTGAAACAATTCCACAATCCTTAAGATAATCATCAAACTCTTGGCTTAAGTATTCACCTCCTTGATCAGATCGAAGGATTTTGATTGTCTTGCCAAGCTGATTTTGTACTTCATTCTTATACTGTTTGAACTTTTCAAAAGATTTAGATTTGTGCTTCATTAAATAGACATACCCATATCAACTGAAGTCATCTGAAAAAGTAATAAAATACAAATAACCTCCTCTTGTTGAAATGCTAAAAGGACCACATACATCGGTATGTATAAGGCCCAATAGCTCATTGGCCCTTTCCCCTTTACCTGTGAAGGGGGCCTTTGTCATCTTACCCAGTAAACAAGAATCATATGTCTTAAAAGATTCAAAAGAATCAATGAGTCCAATAGGCAAAATAAGATCATAAGTCCCCACGGATAAAGCAGCAACTCTTGCTCCATTTCCCACGCGCAAGTCGATCTCACCAGACATCAATCTTGTAGTCCTTCTTAAACTCTGCACATTAGTACAAATGCGAGTTGCAGCTCTAGTATCCAATACCCAAGATGCAGAAGGAGTAAAATTGATTTCTATAACAAACATACCTGAAGACGAGAACTTCGTGGGTGCCTTAGTCTTAGCTTTGGGCTTGGGCTTGGACTTGGACTTGGGTACTTTACCTTTGTCCTTTGCTGTGCCCTTCTTCTTGAAACCTTTTCCCTTCTGAACCACGAGAACTTTGTTGGTGGTCTTAACCTTTCCCTTTAATTTCTCTTCAGCAGTTTTAGCATCCCATGCAATTCATCAATGGACTTCTCCATATTATGCATGTTGTAGTTAAGAATGAACTGATCATATTCATCAATCAAAGATGCTAGAATAAGATCAGTTGCCAATTCTTGACTAATAGGTGCACTTAATTTCTCAAGATGATGAATGTAACTCTTCATCTTGAGAACATGAGCACTCACGGGTGTGCCAGGAGTCATCTTGTATGAATTCAATGCCTTAGTAGTTCTAAACCTCTCTTGGCGTGCTTGCTCTTGAAACATAGTTTTCAGTTGAGCAAGCATGTCATAGGCCTCCATTTCCTCTAAATCCTTCTGAAGGTCAGAGATCATGGCGCCTAACATAAGGCATGACACATCCGTAGAGTCATTGATATGCTTCGTGTAAGCATCCTTTTGAGCCTTAGGTGCATTTGTTGGTGGTTCCTCAGGGATGGGCTCTTTTAAGACATAAAGCTTTCTTTCTTGCTTGAGAACAATTCTCAAGTTCCTATACCAATCTAGGAAATTTGTTCTATTAAGCTTTTCTTTCTCTAGGATAGATCGCATGGAAAGGTTGGTGGATGGAGTAGCCATAATCTACAAAATTATGCAATAAGGGTCAACATTCTTATTTTTAAGAGGTATTAGCTCCCACTCAAATAAATAATCCTCAATTGAAAAATGGGAGAAAACAAGATCCATATTTCACTAAGTCCTAAGAAAGCTTTGGCTTAACACTCTTTTCAATTACATCACATGTAACTCTTGATGGGTTTATGTTAAAATACATCTTATGTACTGCATGTATGTAAAAACCCAATCTTATGTCCTAAGCCCAAAACCGTTTTGATAGCTTAGTCAAGTTTAACCATACTTTACCTATGAATAGCACCATTATTCAAATGTCTTCCCTAGATGATCCCTACATGCCTTGCTTTGGCAAAAACCCACATAAGGATGAGCTAGAGATAAACATTGGTAAAGATTTATGGAAGGCATATAAACTTAAAATTATGAAGAGGGTCGTTCTTAGTACATTATGCAGGCTACTAATCCTATTAGTAAGGGTGTTTGTACTATGCTATTTCTAATCCTATACTACAACATACTTGAGTAATATATATTAGAAGTATAGAATTGTAACATCTCGTTACCGGTGTGATGGGCATATTGGTAATTGGATGGTTTGAGCAGTGAGTGCATTCATGATTGAATTGCACGTATAGTAAGTTTTGCATCAGTGATAAATGAGATTAATTGAGTTAATTGCACATGCATCTTAGTATCATGCATTCATGATTATTCCAGCATTTAATTGTGATTATGAGTTGAATTGTGAATTCTGAGATATGATCTATTGATTGAATTGAATAGTTAAATTTGTGGAATTGTGATGTGATTGAGAATTTAAGAATATTGGGTTGTATATTTGAGTTAGAGTGAGAATTGAGTTATAGAGATTTGGAATTTGAAAATTGAGTATGAGATCGAGTGTTTTATATTTTGTGAATTTAAGAGGATTTTTCCAGAATTTTTAGAGTTATGTGTTCGGACCGAGAAAATGCGTTGAGACTGATAATTGTGATTATTAAAAATGTTGAAATAATTGGGTTAGTGAAATCTTGCGATTTTGAATTTTGGTGGAATTATGGTATTTGTATATGTTGGTAAAGTTATGGTGTATTGAAAGATATATTTATAGTTGGGAGCAAGAAATAAATTAAATGAAGTTTTGGAGATAGTTTGGTTATATTGAAAAGGGGAGAACTAAATGGAGTTAGTTCAAAAGTAACTAAGTTAGAGTTTATTCATTAAGAAAGTGACATGTGTACTTGGACTTTGTACTCTAGCTAGGAGTAGGTGGTCACTATTCCTTGAGGGCTGATGGTTTAAGTCTTGTCCAAGCCTTCTTTATTCCTTTCTTTCTAAAACTTTTCTCTCTCGGAGACATAGAGCTTTCCCACCCAAAATATCTTCTAAGGGACTTTGGTGTTCTTCCTTTCTTTCACCAACCTTTCTCTGCCATTGGTGTTTTCGACTCTAAGGAGAAACCAGAAGCTGATCTTTTCATGTGGAGTTTAGGGCTTGAAGATTTGTTTGAGTTCTCAACAGGTAAGTGTTAAAGAAATCCCTTGCTGTTAGGGATTTGTGAAATAAAGTTGAGAGATTTCTGTCATCTTCATGGAAAAATGTATTTCATATGTTTGTTCATAAATACTGGGTAGTTGGGGAGAAATAAATTATGTTATAGTGTTAAATGAGTTGTTGAGAAAACTTTTGGTGTTCGGTGATATGATCTATATAAGTGGATATGTTTTGGACAGGAAAATCAGCTGAAGGAAAATCAGCTGAAGCGAAAAATCAAGCGAAAATCACCGAAGGAAAATCAGTGAAGCAAAAACCAGTGAAGCAAAAATCGATTTTAAGGAAACCATCATGTGCATAGATCGGTGTTTTAAGGATAACTTGAACTATAGAGCTCCAAATGAATTATCGAAAGAGAGTCCATTATAGTTTCTTGTGGGACTTCCTAGTGAATAGTGAATTGTGATTGTGAAGCAAGAGATAGCGATTTGGGTCTTAGTCTCGATCATGCATCATATAGTTTGAATTAAGACATGGTGAGTAATTGAGCTAGTTGGTTCCTCGGACATTTATGTGATTAAATGTCCTAGTTGGTTCCTCGAATGTGTGTGAATTAAGTGTCAAAGTGATTGATATAAATGTGAAGTGAATGAGCTAAATGTGATAAGTGTTAGTGATGAAGAACCATGGGCATGTGAAAGACAAGAAGAGAAGCATCCATGGCGTGATTCGCCTCAAGGAAGCCTAGGACGTGACTTACATGGACATGAGCTTGCAAAAGGAGGCTTAGGAGCTGAAATTGGATCAGATTTGAAGTCTAAATATTCAAGGCAAGGGGATGAACGAAATTCCCATATCAAAGGCCCAACATTCAAGTCTAATGTTCCTAAAGATCCATTACAAGATGTTGGAGGCCCAATGACAAGAGCTAGGGCCAAAGCAATGAAGCAAGCATTGAATTGTTTAATACAAGACCTTCAAGAGATAGAGCCCATATTGTTGAGTCAGATTTCATCTCATAAAGGTCCAAGAGGCATTGTCTTATTCCTTGAAGCCCAACATAAAGTGTCCAAAGGCCCACATGGAGTCCAATTGGGAGAACTCACTTAAAGTACCATGTGACAAGCATGTGCCACTTAAAAATAAGGATATGGACGTGATCCCTTTGGTCCAACATGTTAAGATCACATTTTATTTAGTTTCCTTTTTTTGTTTCCTCTAAATAAGGTGATCTAGTCAACATCTTTATAAGTTTATTTTGTTTCCTTTTAGGGATTGATTTGTTTCCTTTTATTTAGTATCTTCTTTAGGACATTAAGTTAGGAAGTTTTCCCTATAAATAGGCACCCTCACTTTGAAAGAGGTCTTTGATTCAGAAATAATATTGAGAGCTTTCTTGCTTTCTTTGTATTCCTTGAGAATACTTGACTTATCAAAGGAGTGGTTTTCCTTTGTGGCGTCTTAAGGTTAGAGTTCTAAGAGACAAGTTCTCTTAGGGTTCTTTCCATTGACCAACATTCTTGCTAGAGTTCTAAGAGACAAGTTCTCTTAGGGTTCTTTCCATTGACCAACATTCTTGCTAGAGTTCTAAGAGACAAGTTCTTTTTCTTTCATCGATCAACATTCTTCTCACCTCCCATTTTTTTGTGTTCTGTTTCTATCTTTTCAACTTTGTTTCTTGTGATTCCATGTGTTTGCTTGATTCTATCTACTCCCGGACATAGTTTCATCTTGTTGAAGGTTCTCTAGGACAAATTCCTATTGGGTTTGCCATCAGTTAGTGATTGCACCAAGTGTGATTTATAAATGTGAATACCTGTGAATGAGAATCAGCGTATAAAATTGTGAGTAAGTGTTTTGATTGTGATTAGCGAGTGAAGTGAGATTTAGAGATTGTGCAAGTGTTAGTGCATGCTAAGCATGAACATAAGTGGTAATTAATCAGTTGTGGCTGGAGCTTAGTGATCAGAGCTTTAAGCTCGATATCAGTGAATGGGCCTAAGGCCAAAAAGGAAATAGTGCATACCCAGAGGGCTCTCCTATTCCTAAAGTGAGTGGGCAGTAGTGCATACCCTGAGGGCTCTCCTACTTGCCAAAATGTGAATATTGCCGCTCAGTCACAACAACATCATAAAATGAGAAATTGCATACATTATGCATTTGTCAGTGTAGCGAAATTGTGAATACGTGTGATGTGTGCATAGTGTGAATTGATATGTGATAGTGTAACTGTGTAAATTGTGTAAAGTGTTTATAGTGTTATAAAATGTGTTAAAATATATCTATTAGATATATATTAGATGTATATGCATGAGTTGGGTGAACCATCGATGATGGTTTCTCATTGAGTTCGCAAACTCACCCAATATTGCAACTATTTTTTAGGGATTGAAGAATACCCCGTTGGACAAACGGGAGCATGATTACTGAAAGCAGGTCAGAGTCAGAGGTCGGGATCAGTTCTCGTCTGCATTAGGGTAGTGATGTTCTATGTGTATTGTAGTGTTGCAAGTTATTCTTATTAGTGATTTTGTTCAGTGGGCCTTGATTATTACTGATTTCCGCGCATGTGATTGATTTTGTATAAAGAGAAGTGTTTTTTTCCGAGTTTTGAGTTGCAGTGATTGTTCTAGTACGCTACCCTCGCGGGGCACGGGCTCGGATATCACCATCGATATCGGGTTCGAGTCTGGCGGGAGTAGGGTGCTACAAGAATAGTAACTTATACATGATTATAAATATTCAAAAAATATAAATAAACACATGTAACATCACCCATAATATATAACACATAACGAACAAACAAGCATAGGGGAAGCCCCCCCTTGCTGGGCTCGTCAGTCATTGAAGAGATGATAGTCGACTGGTCGACTTGTGCTAGTCGACTGGAAGAGATGATAGTCAACTGGTCGACTTGTGCTAGTCGACTGGAACCAATGTCAGTTGACTGGAACAAATGTTTTTGCTGAAACACTCATCTTCTCTCCGATCAGTCGACTGGAACGCTTCTAGTCGACTAAAAAGTTTGTAGTCGACTGGAGTATCCTTGTCCAAAATGGATACTTGCGGTTTCCTATTCCACATCCATGTCTTACATGGTAGAAATCCTAGTAGCCACCACCTTTCGGTCAAACCCTTCATGCTTGTCATATATTCTCATCGGTACCAAGATAATCAACAACTGTGAGCACATGTAATCCAAACATGCATATTTTCGATTATACAGAAGCCAAAATCGTGAACACATGTAATCAAAACACGTATTAACGATTATACAGAAGAACCTGGCTTTGATACCACTGTTAGATCGCGTACGGTCCGAGTATTCAACATACACTGCGGAAAAAGACCAGACAACAACATGAAGTATAATCTAAAATACCAAGGATGTACGAAAATACTTTATTTCTGTGGATAGGTTGCTTCTTTTTCGGATTACAAGAAACTGCAAACGCGAATGCCCTCTACCGGTATCCACACAAGTATGCACGATCTGCGCTGCGGCTATAGTATGCTAGCACGTCCTGAAACTCTTCCCGAACGCCGCACGATTTTCCTCTCGATTGGTGGCTAGGGTTTCCTGACAATAGTGTCTTCTTCCTTAATGAGACCTAAGCTTCTATATTTATAGAGAAACCCTAATCCCATTGAGGCCCTAATAAGTTTCGGCCCATTATATCTCATATAATAGAAGCCCGACAACTTAATCCAATCTAGCCCAATAAATATATCTACATATATTTATTCAATACCTAATAAATTAGGCCCAAGAGAATAAGCCTAGATCACATCACTCTTTGTGTGCGACCCTGTATGAGTTCAATAGAATTAAGCCAAAGCTCTGATACCAATTGATACGAAACCCCAAGAAAACAAGGTTCTTGAAACCCCCTAATCCAATTGAATCAAAACCCCAATCTTTCTATTCTAAGAACATGCTAGTTCAAACCCCAATTATAGTAAATGACCAGCATGCATAGGAACTACATCACACAACACTTCATCGGAATATCTCCCAATTGAGAACGCCACTAGCACTTGCTTGTTCACCTTAACCTCTCCACACTCATTAAGCCATTGCAACTTATAAGGACTAGAGTGCTTAATGAGAGGCAGCCCCAATTTCTCAACTAAAATTGTGCTTGCAACATTGGTGCAACTACCTCCATCAATTATTAACTTGGCACAAATCTCTTTTTCATGATGCGTTTCATCTCATCCCAGGTTTCAACAGGTCTTTCTCCAGTTCGTCTTCTACTAACCATCAATTGATCCCACCAAACAGCAGCATAATCAGAGAACTCAACCGCCGCTAACTTCACCTTCTTCTCCTTAGAATAATTGTGGCAGGCAAATATCATCTCTACTTTCCTTTCCCACTCTAAGTAGGCATCAGCATCATTCCTTCCTTGAAATGAAGGCATCTTCATTTTGATGCTGCCAATGTTTCTATCTACTCTTTCAGTCTCTTCCTCCTCTCTGCCTCTTTCAGCTCTTCCTCTATAACCACCTCTATTTTGGCCTCTATCTCCTCTACCACCTCTTGCATTGTTTCGAGCTCCATACCACTCTTCCTCATCAAATCCATCTTCATCTTGCTCCTCCTCATAGTGATAATGATTATGAAGTGGAGGGTTCTCTCTTCTTCTTGGCCCATTATTCCCTGAAGATTCAGCTTGAATAGTTATAAGAAGTCTATCTTGTCTTTCAAAGTTTCTATCTTGCTGCTCGAACTTGTCTTTGACTTCAAGGAACATAGTCTCTATTCTCTTAAATTGATTTTGCATTGCTTCAAGAGTAAAGAATGTATTTTGTTGGTCCTCTTCACTCCCATCACTCTTGCCATCTTTATTGCTATTATGAGACATGATCAATTCCTGCAAGAAAATGTTAGAAACCTCACAACACTCCCTCACGTCTTTCTCTCTAAAACAAAATTTTCCACTCGTGTTTCACACAATAAAATGGCTTTTCACTATATAATCTCACACTCTTGCCTTTTTCCACTCAAGTGCCTCCTTTATGTTACTTTTCAGGATCACTTCAACAAGATCAAGGAAATCAACAAGCAACAAGTTCAAGTAGAAAGCACAAAGATAGCAAGCCTAACAAAGAAAAACGAATAGATGAAACAAATCTAGAAGCAAAATATTATACGGACAGAAAATAAATCAAAGTGGCAATACACGGATGAAGAGTAGTGTAGGCAACGATTCTTGTGTCAATTGAACAATTATGAGTGCAACAATTGTTCAAATCAATGTAGAGAAGCAAAGATAGGTACCAAAACAAGAAATAAACTAGGAAACAAAGAAAGACACACAAAAATATGACAAAACTCACCAAATCCCAAGACCAAAATTTTTTATTTTATTTTATTTTTATTTTAATATCCCAATCAACTCAGAGTTCAAAGAATTGAACAAAAGATTCAAAGAAATCGTTTCTTGATAGGTTCTTGAATGAAAGAAGGACAATCTTAATGAATCTTGAATGATAAGAACAAATCTTGAATGAAAGATCAAATAAAGATTCAAAGAATCACAATCTTGGATGTTTCTTGATCAATTTTGAATTTTTTCTATTCTTTATACTGTTCACTTTTTTTGTTCTATTTTCACCCTTTTTTTCTATTTTTTTTGCTTTTTTCTGTTTTTTTTTTATTTTGATCAAGAAAACAAACAACCAATTAAGGAAACAAGAACACAAAGAACCAATAATGGCAGATTCGTTCCAAGCAATTTAAACCTTTTTTTTTACTTTTCTAAAAATTTCAACAAAGAAAACAGTAAAAGATACGTATGAGTTCAATAGAATTAAGCCAAAGCTCTGATACCAACTGATACGGAAACCCCAAGAAAACAAGGTTCTTGAACCCCCTAATCCTATTGAATCAAAACCCCAATCTTTCTATTCTAAGAACATGCTAGTTCAAACCCCAATTATACGGAATTGAAACCCAATCCTAAAGAAAATTGAAGAATTGAACACGCCACAAGTGATTACCTTGATAAGTGATGCAATCCTTGAAGTAACAATAAGAAGAACACACCTTACTTGAAGAGAACTCTCAATTTTGTTAATCAACCAAAATCTAATGTTTACAAGGATAAAATAAGGTATCTATACCCTTGCCCATGACCTAAACCTAAAAGGAATAGGTTACAAGACCCTTTAATGCTAAAACAAGCCTAATCCTAACTAGTTTAGGAGTTTATAGCCCAATAATGCAATCTGATCCTATTCCACTTAGGATTGGGCTAAACTAACTTAAATAAGATCAAAATAACTTAAATAAACCTAAGGGAGGTGGATGGGCCTAATGGATTAATCTACTTAGGCCCACACACTTGGTTGTCCAAAACTAGTTTTAAATAAACTAAGGCAAATGCTAATAAATACCTAGCCCATAACAAGTCTCTTTGGGCCTAATAAACAAAGGATAAATAACAAGTCCAATGTACTAAAATAAGTCCATAAGAATAATTGAACTTGTCTTGAAATTTAGCTAAGTATTAGCCCCTCCACATGCCCTCTCTAGAAGAATCACAGGCTTGACTTCTCCACTTGAATTCTTCACGGATGGTTCAGTCTTGTCATCAAGGTGAGATGTAATGTGACTTTGAACAAACCCTTGAAGTGCTTGTTTAAGCCTTGCTGCACGTTGTCTTGTAATAGGTCCACTTGGCAAAGTAAGCTTGTCTTGATGTGTTGCACCTTGATCTCCATTGCCATGGCTTCTTGTATCAAGAGGTGAGGAGTTTTCTGGGATTGGCAGGTTACTACAGGAGGTTTGTGGAGGGGTTCTCCATGATAGCTACTCCGATGACAAAGTTATTGATGAAGAGTCAGAATTTTACCTGGAGTGATGAATGCCAGAAGAGCTTTGAGAAGCTCAAGCACAGATTGACAAGTGCTCCGATTTTGATTCTGCCTTCTGGAGATGAGGGCTATACCGTGTATAGTGATGCTTCGAGGAAGGGTCTTGGTTGTCTATTGATGCAGGGAGATAGAGTGATAGCTTATACTTCAAGAAAATTGAAGCCATATGAGTTGAATTATCCGACGCACGATTTGGAGTTGGCAGCAGTGATCTTTGCCTTGAAAATTTGGAGGCATTATCTATATGGAGTTCAGACGAGGATCTTTATCGATCATAAGAGTCTCAAGTACTTGCTGAGCCAAAAAGAACTGAATTTGAGGTAGAGAAGGTGGATCGAGTTGCTTAAGCACTATGACTTGCTGATTGAGTATCATCCAGGCAAGGCCAATGTAGTGGCGGATGCTTTGAGTAGGAAGTCTTCAATTGCCCATGTTCGGATAGTTTACTTGCCTTTATTGGAGGAGATGGCCAAGCTTAAGATAAGCTTGAAGCAGGAGGAGCCAGATTGTCTTCTAGCTAACTTCCGAGTGAGACCGATACTCAGGGAGAAGGTTACGGAATTGCAGGCTCAAGATGCAGATTTGAGCAAACTCCGAGAGGAAATTCGAATGGTAAGATTTCTGAAGTAGAGGTGAGAGATGATGGATGCTGGGAGCCAATCTCGGGAACCGGATCCTAACCGAAAAATGAAAAACAGCTACGAAGCAAACAGGATCGAAAGCAGGAATCGAAAGAAGGGATTCTTTTCGAATTCAAAGTGGAACGAAACGGAAGCAAATGCCGACATCCGAAAGCGCAAATCTTAGGAAATGAAAAGTTGCGTTGGAACCTTAGACTAAGCTAAACCGAAATCCAGATATATTTTTTCTTTCTTTCCATACGTTTCTGTTCTTTTTCTCTTTATTCCAACTCATTCAAATCATAATCAATCCATATAATTTCCTTTTTGAAAACTCATCCTCGCACAAATTTCAATTCACTTAATTCTTCTTAATCATGCAATAACTTAAAATTTCATCTTTGAGCTAAACATTTATCTTTAACAAACTAACTTCTTATTCTTATTCTTATCTTAACCCGATTTTTACCAAAATTGGGCAACATAACGGCTATATCTTATACAGCCAAAAAATCTGCAAAGGCAAAAACACACTTCTATAAATCAAATCCAATCACACAAAGTCATCGGACTCCCCATCCGGAATCCAAACATCAGCAGAAACACACATCTATACCTAACACTCTAATAATTCTCAAACATCATCAGAAACATCCATATCTCAATTCACTCATGTACAACCCACAGTTTACTTACATCATCATAATCATACACAATTAAATCATAGGTCACAAACATCCCAAAATAAAAACTTACAAAACACAATGGCCTTCCAAGCCATACTTAGATACCAAAATTCCAAAAGTACAAAGGACGAGCAAATACAAATTTGAACACAAGTCTTGACTTTCTTTCATCCGATCTCCTTCCTGAATACCTGGAGATGAGGATGAAATGGGGGTGAGCTTACGCTCCGTGGATAACATATTTATACTCGAAAATAAGCAAAAATCTTTTCTTAAAAATGTTCGTCATTTATAAACATTTCCCAGTCGCCAGAATTTCAAACTTAATTCTCAATCCTTTCAAATCATTCAAAATATTCTTAATCAATTTCCAAAATTCTTACGATTTCAAAACTCATTTCTCGAAAATTTACAATTGTTCTCACAAATGAATGCATCACATATAAATGTATCACGAACATAAACAAAATCAAAAATCACAAAACATATCATAATGGTTTGGTTTCGGTCCTAACGGAACATACTGCACATTCCCGCATAACGGTCATGTGCAGCCGTGAACAGAACGTATTACACTTTTTCGCATAGCGGTCCAGTGAAGCCTTGAAGGGAGCCCGAAATTGGAGCTCCGTATCACTAGCGGGCAGCCGGGAGAAGGCTATAAACGAATAGAGATAGTGCACTGACTCATACGGAGGGGACCTCACCAAACCCACATAATACACAAAATTCATACTCGAAAAATCGGAATGCCCAATTGTCCTAATCATCAATTTCTCCAATCCTTCATTCTTTCTTCCACTTTAAATTTACCTAAACCAATTCCATCCAAAATTCAATATCATAAAAATCATAAGTACCCAAATTGAGCTTAGGAAACATCAATTCCTCACATATGCAAGCTATTTAAACCTCTAATTTTCAAAATCCACAATTTCTAAAATTAGCCTAAACCAATTTATCCAAATTCAATACCATAAATCATAATTTCTTCAAAATTGATTTCATATTTCACCAATCCATCATATTTGCCATGATTTTAAGCTATTAATTTCCAAAAACCTCAAACCACAAAATTAGGCATAAACCTTAATTAATCAATTTTCCAAAATTAATCATCATCCAAACAAAATCTCTAAAATTAACTTCATAAAACTCAAATCCATAACAATCTAAAGCTAAACCAACCAACATCTCTCTAGAAAATTCAAAACTCAAAGCTTTCTCTCTCTTATCATTTTCTCCACCATTTTCGACATTATTGAGCTCCAAGGCAAGCTTTCATCATCTTCCCCCTATTTCCTCTTGGAAACAAAGAAAATCTCTAAGAAAAACCCATAAAAACCAAACCTTACTTCATCTTTTTTCTCCTTCCTTCCATAGCCGATTTTTTCATTCTCTTCTTCTTCTTCTTCGTTTCTTCATCTCCCTTCTTGTTATTTTCGTGAACTTTCTGCTGGTTTATTGGAGTAAAAACGACAGCCCTCATGTGTTTCTTTTAATGAAGCACAATTTACCATCTTGCCCCTCCATTTAAGCCTATTTCTAAGTTTGCCCCTGCACAAGATTTTGAAAAACTGATACCTTGCATCCTGATTTTGAGTAGTTAGATGACATAATTTGGCTAAACTTTCTTCTAGAGAAATCTTCCTCTCAATCATACGAATCCAACACCACTGACCGTGCTCAATTCAGATTAGAAACGAAGAAGTTATAGCCGAAATACTATCGGACCTGCGAAAAATTTGAGACTGAACATTACACTAATTTAATAACAGAAATTGACAATCTTAGGGATGAAAGTAAATTTCTATCCCTTCATGAGAGTTGTAGCCCTATATCTTAATTTTATTTAGCCTCAATAATCAACTCAATCGGAGTTGTACAGCTCCCGAATTTCACAAAATACTGAACCATGTTCAGAAAATTATCCAACGTATAACCTATAACCAAATCTCTTACTTTGGTTCAATCAATCTCTTTCCATTTAATCTCCTAAAAATCATAGTCCTTCAAGAAAATGAAATTAATTGTCTTAGGAATCCAACGCTTCAAAAATCAAATCAATCGGATGTTGGACGAAGGAATTTTAAGGAAAAGATTACGAAAGAGATCAGATTAAAAACAAAGTAGTGGAACTTCAAAATCGAACCTTTCAAAAATCATATCTCTCGATCCTGAACTCAGAATTTGACAAATTTGGTGTCAATATAAAGATCAAAAGAAGCTCTACAACTTCTATGAAGAACAGAGAAATCCATTTGGCCTCTAAGGAAGTCAAATTTCCAATCAAAGATTCAGTCCTTATCATTTTTTTCCTAAACAACTTCCAAATTTCGGCCAATCATAACTCTCAATCCCGACATCAAAAAATTGCATACTTTATGGCCACAGAAAGCTTTTAACAAACTCTACGAGTTTCATGTAGATAATTTTCTCAAATTTTGCCTAAATCAAAAAGTCAACTTTTAACCCAATGTGCCTTATGCTATGCATCCAGGTATCGAAAAATATCAAACTTTATGGCTACGAAAAGCTCTTGACAGGAGCTACAAGTTTTATGAAGATCTTTTTCTCAAATTCTCCCAAAATCAAAAAGTCAACTCTCAAGTTAAACTTTTCTAATTTCACAACTTTTCACACTTTCACTCTTTATTTCTCAATTTCAACTTCCATTACACAATGCATATATAAAACACTAATTTTTATATCATTTCTTATTTCTAAATTCTACTGAAAAATCGGGATCCAACAATGGACTTATGACAGTGGGGAACAGGCTGTGTATCCCAGATGTGCAGGAAGTTAAGGATGAGATTTTGGATGAGGCACACAATGTGCCTTATGCTATGTATCCAGGTAACACCAGGATGTACAAGGATTTGAGAGAGCATTTTTGGTGGAAAGGCATGAAGAGGGATGTAGCAGAGTATGTAAGTGAGTGTCTCATGTGTCAGCAACTCAAAGCTGAACACTAGGCACCTTCAGGCAAGTTAAGACCATTGTCCATTCCTGAATGGAAGTGACAAAGGGTGACCATGGATTTTTTGATGGGTTTTCCTAAGACCAGTAGGAAGCATGATGCCATATGGGTTAGCAATTAAGCAGACTGATTCTCTGCATGTGCTAGCAAACAAGTATATTGATGAGATAGTGAGATTGCACGGGATTCCAGATTCCATAGTTTCGGACAGAGACCCTCGGTTTACTTTGAGATTTTGGGGTAGCTTGCAAGAAGCTTTAGGGACTAAGCTGAATTTTAGCACGACTTTTCACCCTCAGACGGATGGTCAATCTAAGAGGACCTTTCGGACAATTGAGAGAATGCTTAGGGCATGTGTGATGGATTTCAAAGGAGCTTGGGATGAGCATTTGCCATTGGTCGAATTTGCTTATAATAATTCGTACCATTCGAGCATTCAGATGATTCCATATGAGGAATTGTATGGGAGGAGATGTAGAACTCCGATTTGTTGGGATGAAGAAGGAGATAGGAAACTGGTAGGACCAGAATTGATTCAGACGACAGTTGATAAAGTCAATCTGGTTAAGCAGCGGTTTAAGGCAGCACAAGATAGGATGAAGAGCTACATTGATGTTCACCGAAAGGAGATGGAGTAATGAGGTTTGACAAGAAGGGCAAGTTGAGTCCGAGGTATGTGGGTCCTTATGAAATTCCTGAGGGGATTGGACCACTCGCCTACAGGTTGGTGTTACCCCTGGAACTGTCTCAGATCTATGATGTCTTTCATGTTTTCATGTTGAGGAGGTATAGATCAGATCCTTCTCATGTCATTCAGATTAGTGAGGTTCAGTTGCGGGATGATCTGAGTTATAAGAAGATTCCAGTGGAGATTTTGGATACCAAGGAAAAGGTCCTTAGGAACAAGAATGTTTAGTTAGTCAAAGTCTTGTGGAGGAATCATTCGGTGGAAGAAGCTACTTGGGAGCCTTTGGAAGCCATGAAGGAGAAGTATCCGCATCTTTTCGATGACTCAGGTAATGATTTCGAGGACGAAATTTTTTTTAAGAGGGGGAGAAATGTTGGACCCCAAATTTTTTCTAATTGATGTTATCAAGCATGAATTGTGTTCATTGTGTGTTTATGACTTAGTTTGAGTAAATATGGATGTATTAGTGGAGAATTTAGATTAAGTGAGCATAATGTGGGGTAAATGAGAATGAAAGGATAAAATGTTTGAGGGCAAAATAGGAAGAGCACTTAGGTTTGTTAGGTTAAATCTTTGCAAGGAGCGGTATTATGGTCTTTTTCTTCCTTTGGCCTTAAGTGAGAATTAGAAGGAAAAGGAAAGAAGAGTAAAAGAGAGAAAGAGGGAGAGTGTCGTTGGTGAGGAAGAAGAAGAGGAAAATAAGGCTTTTCATTCTTGAGGATTTCGATAGATTGGAGCAATTCCTGGTAAGTCTAAGAGCATTTCGTTTTGTTTCGGTTATATTAAACCCTAGAATCGATTTGCATGTGTTAGAATCGGTTGTTGGAGGGGTTAAGGGAAAAATGGTTAGAATCCTTGGATTGTTGATTTTGTGATTGTTTTTAAGGTGTTAATCGGTTAGAAATGTAGTAATGGACTTGAATCATGGTTTAGATGTGTTGCATGTGCTTAAAATGCTGGAAAATCAGGTTCGAGATATTCTCCAGACCCGCACATCGCGACGTGCTCGTGAGCACGGCAAGATGTGCGAGGAAGGTGTGCACGTCGCGACGTGCTCATGAGCACACCGCGATGTGTGAGGAATTTGTGTGTCGCGACGAGCACGGTCCGTTCGTCGCGGCAAGCACAGGCTGTTAATCGTAGCGAGCACGGGCCGTTCGCCGTGACGAGCGTGGCCTTCGTCGCGACGAGCCCCATTTTTAACATAGGTGAAGTTTGGTATTTTGGGCATATCTTTTGCTGTGGATGTCCAAATGAGGTGATTTTAGATTTGTTGTGGACTAGAGCCGTAGAGCTACAAGTTTTATGAATAAAGGATATTTGGAATTTGCCTCTAAGATTCAGAAATTGGGTTGGAAGTCGGATGTAGACTTTTAGTGCTTTTACTTTTGATTTTCAAGCATTTTGAATATTTCTTTTGAGTAGTGTTTGAATGGAAAATTGGTTGGTTATAGGAAACCAAGCCAACCTGATCCAATCGCAAGAGGAAGGACGACAGTGAGTTGGATTCTCAAGCGATATTAGGTGTGTAATATATTTATGGTTGTTGTGTGTATCGGCAAAATGCTTTGCTTGCTTGTATGTATGTGTGCTTTGAATTATTAACAATGAATTGTGATTGTGAATATGTACTGTTTGAAAAGTATTACAACATTTTTGTACGAATGAAAAGATGAAGAAGCATGATGATCATGAATAGTATGAAAGCTTTTAATACAGTCAATTGAGCATGAAACCAATGATTATGTGCTTGTTTGGGTGAGAGAGGAACGTATCGTTAGTCACTTGCACGTCGACGTATAACCTTCTCCCGGCTACCCGCTTGAGGCCACGAGATCCTGAGAAATCGGACTCGTATAGTTCACGGTATAAACTTCGGTTTATCCGTATCGTTTCACAGAACTCTCGAGCCATTTGTTGTGCATCTCATCATTGATCTATTAGGAAGAATGCATAATTAATTGCTATGTTGTGAACTCAAAGATAACATGACATAATCTTGTGACATTTTGATGGCTATGAGATTGTAATTAATTTGTTAGATTGATGAATTGCTATATGCTTGTGCATATATATATGTATACGCTTGATTGTGTGGCTCGTTGCCAATAGCTATAAATGTATAAGTCACTGAGCTTCGCAGCTCACCCTATTATCTCCCACTCCTCAGGTGTAGATCAAGCAGATCGTGATCCTTGCAAGGCATCGGAAACTCCAAGATAGTTAGAAGTCTTTGGATTAAGTTAGTACTTTTGGTTGGCCTTCCAAGCATATCATCATTGAGCATTTTCATGTATTTTGGATGTAAACTTGTTATGTATTGGGCTATGTTAAGAATGTTTATTCATTTTCTTCGTTTTGTAATTGCATGGAGTTTCTTTGTTTATAGGGGTGATTTACTATTGTGTATGTGATAGAATGTATGAGAATGTATGTATGTGTTGTATGTGTTTAGGACTTAGTGTGATTTAAATTGGGAGTTTTAGTGGATAATTGAGGTTTCTTGTGGTTTAAATGAGAATTATAGGATAAAAATATATGAGGGCATTTTGGGAAGATTGCTTGAGGTGGAGTGATTTAGGCTTGTCTAGGAGGGGTAAGTTGGTCTTTAGACTTAAGGAAGAGTTAGAAAGAAATAGAAGAAAAAAAGGAAGAAAAGAAAAGAAGGAGAAAGGAGAAGAGGAAGGTGTCGTAGCTTGAAGTGTTTCCGGGTAAGTTTAACTTCATTCCTTTATATTGTGGTTAGATTTAGCCCTAAGATGGATTGAATGTGTGATAATCGGTGGTTTAGGGTTTAAAAGCAAAAATGGATAGATTTCTTTGGGTTGATGATTTTGTGCAGGTTTTTAAGTTGTTAATGGGTTAGAAATGTGGTATAGAACTTGAATCAAGGTTGAGGTGTATTGCATTTGCTAAAGGGATGGTTTGAAGGTTGAAATTGCTGTCGGTGTCCAAATGAGGTGATTTTGGATTTGTTGTGAACTAGAGATAAAGGGCTACAAGTTTTATAAAGAAGGGAAGTTCGGAATTCGCCTTTTTGGATTCGGGAATTTAGATGGAAGTCGAGAATGGATCTTTAGTGTTAGTGTTTTCAATTTGTAAAGCTTATGAATATTTCTTTTGGAATGTTAATTGAATGGGAACTTGGTTTGTTATAGGAAACTAAGCCGACCTGATCCGATCGCAAGAGGAAAGACAACAGTGAGTCGGATTCTCGAGCGATACTAGGTGGGTAATATACTTATTGTTATTATGTGATTAGGCAAATTCTTGCCATGTGTGAATATATGTTATATGTTTGTATGTTTGCATATGATTTGTTGTAAGATTTGAATGCTTTTGATTTTGCATACTTTGAAATAACCATGAGAAGTGATTTCGACTCTGAGCATGTTATGCCTAGACTTCGGTCATTGTTTCAAAATGCAAAAGTACGAAAGCATACCATTTGATAAAATGATTATGAGCATAATTATGTGCTTTTGTTTGGGCGAGAGTGGAACCATTTCGTTCGTCAAGTGCACGTTAACAAGAGCCTTCTCCCGGCTGCCCACTTGTGGCTTATGAGCTCCGAACGGACTCATTTTGTTCAGGGTGTAAACTTCGATTTTTCCTTTTGTTTCCATGGAACCCTCGAGCCATGTGATGTGCATTGCATATTTGAACTGTTGGTTATGAAGCATATTTGTGACATGTTTTGTGAGTCGAATTAATTTTGTTGAATGCATAAATTTCTTGATTAGCATGTGAGTGCTAGAATTGTTGCATGTATATACATATATACGTACATATGCCTGATTTTGTGCTAGTTACCGATGGCTGTAATTATATTAGCCACTGAGTTGTGTAGCTCAATCCATTACTTTCCCTCCTCAGGTGCAACTCAAGACATCGGTTGATCCTTGCCAGGCATCGAAGAACTCCGCAATAGTTTCAGATCTTAGCATTAAGTTAGTATTTTGATTAGCCCACCAAGCATATCACCAATGGGCATTTTCATATATTGTATTTTTTGGATTGGAACTTTCACAAGGGGAAAATATGAACTAATCTAGCTTAATTTAGACAAATTTCTCTTCTAGAAAGTTGTAGCTTATCTTTCTAACTTTCTAACGATATATAGTATGAAATTTTTAGACATTGGAGTCGAAAGGTGTAATCTTTATAAGTGGAGGTGATCTAGAGAGTGTAGTTAGTGATTTAGAACTTTTGGGGATGTGAGGAAGACCTAATAGAAATACCTTCATCTGATACATCTTAGACTGAATCGTCTAATGCATCTTAGACTGAATCATCTGATGCACTGTAGACTGAATTGTCTGATTCACTGTATGTAGCGCCCCTTACCGTAGGGTACACATTGGAATGCCCGGAGGTCATTTCGGTACATATCCTACGATAAGGGCGAGCTACGTTCGATCACTACATTGACTTCACATGGCATCATATTCATCCCTTACTGTACATCAATCAAAAACCTAGTACGAAAATACTACATGAAAGAGGAAAAAGTATCAAATCTATCTAAGCCATCCAAAAGTCCCAGCTGACCGATCTTTGAGCCACGACTTCCCTTGCCAGACATAATCTACATGACTGGGGGAGCCTCCTTGTAGCTAGGAGTCTACTCTCGGTCCTAAAAGATAACGTTGAAATTTTAGTGAGTTTTGCGAACTCAATGAGGTAGCCATCATCGATGGTTCACTCAATTCATGCAACACATCAATTCATATCACAAATTATGTCACAATTTCACATTTATTATAAGTAACACACTTTCACTTAAGCATAAGGAATTTTGCTTTTCGCTCAATCAAACACATTTAACAAGATGCATAAAAATGCTCGTGAGACACTTTTTTAATTATTACGTTGTTGTGACCGAGTACCTGTACTGTCCCATATAGGGCTCATTAAACATTGAGCCTAAGGCTTTAAATCACTGTTGAGCTCGAGGCTCAAATTCTCTCGTTAAGCTTTAAGCTCTAATCGGTGGCTACTCTAGTCACAACTGTCATTATCTGATTATGCATCCATGAATGAAATACATATGCCACAATCAATCACATTATAAGCACGTAAGTCTCATATTCACATACAAGTAGCACTTCAATATCGCAATGCCCCAGTACACGATCATCGGACCTTCTGTCCAAAATTTGCAATCAAATCACAATCAATCATTATTCAATATATAATCATAAGCAAACAATAATTGAGAGAAACTGTCTAAGTTACTCACCAATTGCTTCGAAGCTAGTGCCTAGAAGTTTCGGCAACGTCTATGGATTGACGTTCCAATTGTGCTTCTATAACAATTAAGACACACATATATCATAAGTTGTACAATTAGAAGTGTCTAATAATGCACATGCAGGAATTGAAATGAGTACAATGCATGTTCGTGACAATCCTAGGTATCATTCCATAAATTTCATCACAAATCCCATATCAAAACTCACAATTTATTTCTCATAGACTTATTTTTACCGCTCGCGATCAATGAGAAAGTGAAAAGGAGATAACCTAGTCAACCTCTCTTCAATAAAAGTGTTCCCTTATATTTTAGGAATTCATAGACACCAAAATTACTCAATTTGGATTTCTATAGGTCCAGATATTGCCAAAACATTAAAGTATGTTTAGAAAATAACCAACTTATACTCTTTTAATCGATCCTCTCACTTTAATTCAATCCAAAATTTTCAATTTAATCTCAAAATCTACTAATTCTCATGGAGAGGTATATGAATGTCTTAGAAATCTAACGCTTTAAAAATCAGGTCAATCAGAGGTCGGACGAAAAAGTTATAAGCAAACGAGTGGAGGGAGGTCAGGTTAGTAGACGAGCCGCGCCGCATGCGTGATGACTCACGAGCCAGCTCACCCAAAAAGAGCTGCTTGCGAACACGATGGCTTGAGATTGCGAGGCGACTCTTTTTCAAACCGCCTCGCAACGTGACGTTGTCACGGCCACGAGGCTGCGATTTTCTATATTCCCTTTTTTTGTTTTCTTCTCTTCTTCATCTGAATTTATAAAATGAATAACTTTTTAGTCAGAAGTTCAAATTTGACAAATTTGATATCAATGGAAAGATAACAGAAAGATCTACAATTTTCATGAAGAAATCAAAGACAAATTCCAACTCAATAGGGGTCAAAATTTACTTCAAAGTATCTGTCCTGTAAATCTCATCCTAAACAGTAACACAACTTCTAAAAATCATAACTTCCTATTCTATTGTCCACAAATTCCATGTTTTATATCAATGGAAAGATAAAAACACAATCTACAACTTTCATGAAGAACGTAAAAGCAAATTCTATCTCTAACTAGGTCAAATTTTCACATTATTGTGGCTGCCCTGGTAAACATCACCTAAACCATTTCCAAATTTCAATTGCTCATAACTTTCAACTCTAATGTCAAAACATGTCACACTTTATGGAGATAGAAAGCTATAAAGAAAGACTACAACTTTCATGAAGACCAATTTAGCAAAATCTTCCTAAATCAACCCAAAAAAATTCACAAAGTTTCAGATCACAAAATTCAACTCTAGTGCTACTTTTCATCCCTACTCACTTTCCCACATTCATGTTAAGATTTGGGACTCTTAAGGACAAAATTGAACATCATTTTCTTCACAAGAAACATAACCAAACACCTCTAGTTTAATTCAAACTAAAAATCATCTCAATTGTACAATTATAGAAGAAGTTATGGCTAATCCATTGAAACATACTCAAATACAAATTTCCAGATTTGCATCTAACTCTTCTTCTACCTCTTCCATAACATTTCTGTTCGAGTTATGCAAATATAGTGCCCTGGAAAGCAAGTGTATTTACATGTAACTTTATCTTCTTCAGTTACAGTTTTGTAATGAAAATATTTATTATTAATAAAACAAAAGAGTTTGGTTTTATCTGTATGAGCATTATATATATGGTCATAAGGTACGAAGATTCTTTTGTAAGTAATATATATATACATAGAGATGTATGGGAAACATGTATATTATTAGAATCTAAATTAATTGATTCACAGTTGAATAATCAAGTTAGTCGCTTGATTATGGTTTAGACTGTAGTGTTACGATTTATCTCCATATAAGTAAAAGAGTTTATTTCAAGGGAATGATGAGTTTCATATCATGATAGTAGTTGACTATCAATAATGGCACTATTAAATGAATCTAGAATCGAGTATGTTTTCAAGAATAAAGTGGATCGTTACTTTAATCTTAAAACATACAACTTAAGCATTCGCTTATTATGAATCATAATCTTGATGAGTGGTGAACTCATATATGTTTCATTATAATTCTTGATATGATCGGAATGGATTTTTACAGAGTATTAATCCAGTGTCCGCATGTTGGAATTATTAATTGAAACATGTATCAGGGAACATTCACTCTAATAAAGAGTTTATAGTGTTATCATCTCTTTTAGATGTTTTAAGGAGATTTGGTGATTAAACTAGCGCTAGTAGTTTGATGAACTAGCTACCCATCAAGTCTTAACACTGAGATGAGATCTTATGTGTTAATCACTATATAAAGGAAAATGAGAGATCTAGAAGAAAAAACCAACATAAGGGCAAAACGATAATTTTACCCTTTGTTGTGCGGATGGCTATAATAAGGTTCTAAATAGGATTTGCAATTGGACTTATTCTCATAATATTTAATAATTCAAGAGTTCAACTAATTATCTTTAGTGGAATGACATTTAGTTAATAAGCTAGAATTAATTCCAATGAGATTGAATTAATTCTGGGCTTATTGGAGCTTGAATTATCAAAGTCCAATAAGATTCTCCACTTAGCTTTAAGGAAGGTTATCAAGCTAAGTAAGAAATATAAATGGAGGTTAATTAGAAGCCCATAATTGAATCTTGGGCTTGGTCTAATTAAAGAAGCCCAAATGTACATTTAGTAATGGGCTTGGTTTTTGGTTTAATGTAATTAATTATATTAATTAGATTGAAACAATTTTTTAAGAAGAAGATAGCAATTTCGGTTATTCCTAGGTTAAATGTGTAACCACACATTTGACATTAAAATGCTAAATAAAGATGGTCTTTATTATGGTTAATCATCATTAAATGGAGTTATGAACTTACCATTAAATGGTTTAATAGTTGTCTTTTAATGTTGGTTTGTAACCTATTTGCATTGATTAGATTAAAGATGAAAGATATACATTAGATGGACCATCTTCCTTCTTTCTTCTTGGGAAAACCAAAATTGGGTATTGAATTTTAGGTTATGGTCTTTTCATATAGCCATCAAAAAGATAAATGAAGATAATCTTATTTATTGGCTATTTTACGAGTGATTAATGAAAGAAGTGATGCATTTGATGCCTCTCTCTCCTTCCATCCATGCATATATGAAATTGGTAGGCAAGAAAGAGTTCTTGCATGTTCTTTACACCTTCTCTCCTTTCATGAAAGAGAGAATCGAAAATACCAATTGAAAGAGTTTCAATTTTGCTTCTTCTTCTTCTAAGAAAATCTCCTCCAAACATTTCTTCTCCTTTCCCACTAAAAGATTTTGTTAACCTACTTGTCCTTGAAGAACAGGTGGTAAATCTAATTGGTTGAGGATACTACAACAAGGAGAAAGTAGATTGCTAAAGGAAAAGAGTCAAAGGCAAAGGATTTGGATACACGAAGAAGGAGAGGATAGCGCAGTGAGGATTTAAAGATGTAGCGAAGGAGTCGGTAATACTCCTGATTTTATTTATATTTTATTATCTTTATACCATATCATGTATGGATTGGCATGTTGATTTAGATTTCTTGCTTCCGCTGCAAGTAATGATTTCTTAAAAGTTTTGAAATCTACCGTTTTTCCAAACAAAGCATGTTTTCTTTTTCCGATCCAACAATTTCCTCAGCAAATAACTACTCAATTCACTCAATATATCAACCACAACTAAGTCAAGACCTCTACTTGAACATTAACCCTCAACATAGCATCAACATGCACTCGATCATCATACTTTTCTACACTCATCTAAACCTCATTAAATTGAAACTCTAACTTCCAAACCATCTCTAAATCACATTCATCACATTCTACACCATTAATCATCAATAAAAGCAAGAATTTCACACACCCATACACCCAAAACACAATTCCATGAAATTAATTTCAAATAACATCATAAATGCTTCATTTAACTAAAAATCGATGATATTAGACAAAATTTTTACCTAATTTAGCTTCCAATTCTTCAAATCTTCAACAATACCACAAAATCCCTAGCTCCCACTAACATACACAATCATCATCTTCTTGAGGGTTAGAAGGTTTGGGTTTTTGGTGAGAAAAGAAAAGAGAGCAAGTAAGATATGAGAAAGATAGATTTAGTGTGGGTGGAGATTTAAAGAAGTAAAACTCATGAGGAAGAAGAGAAGCCACGAAATTGATGGAGAAGAGCCAAAATAAATCACCAATAGCCTTTTAAAATGAGAAACATCGTGGAAGAGCAATAGAAAAAGGGTTAAAAGCTTAAGTGGACTTAGGGCAATGTTTGGCAGGTGACTTATGTCACTTGCCACATGTCCAATTCTTAGTAAATAAGTTCCATTTCTATTCTAATGATCTCCCAATTTTCAATGGCATTTGTTACTAATTCCTAAAGTCGTTTAGAAAATTTTCCATTGTCATTGGACAATAATTTCTATTACCATTAAACAATTATTTTGCCACTTGATATTTTCCTAGTCAAAAATTACCCCGAATTTTCAGAAAAATTTCTTAAATTCTTCAAATATTCTAAATCCGTAATGACCCTCTCCAACTCAATTTTTCATACAAACAAATCACATTTTTCAGTAACAATTATACCGAGAAATGTCATGAATGCATGTACAGTCATTTTAATGTGCAAAATTTATTATTCACTTGTATGCGGATGCTAGATTATGCATGAGCATGTAAAGGCATTTTGAAGCGCTCATTGACCACTCAGAGTTACTATTCTAACCTCCCCGCCAGTAATGAGATGTTACACTGTAGACTGAATCGTCTGATGCATCTTATACTGAATCGTCTGATCCATTGTAGACTGAATCGTCAGATGCATCTCTAACTGAATCATCTGGCCCTTGATCTAGTTCAATTTTGACCATCTAGATGATAAAATCTCTCTTTGTTGTCTTCATGAAATTAAGTCCTCTTTGAAATCATCTAAGAATGTCCTGATATGACATCTCTAGAGAAAGTTATGCCAATTGTTCCAAAATAGGTCTTAGATTGAAGCCTTTGGTCTAACCTTTCATCTAGTTCAATTTTGACCCTCTAGATGAAAAAATATCTCTTCAAAGGCTTCACAAAACTTGTAGATCTCAAAGTTCTCTTCGAAACTATTCTAAGATGACCTTAATTAGACATCTCTAGAGATAGTTATGGTAATTGTCCCAAAATAGGTCCAATATGATTGAGGACAAAACCTTGTTTGATTCTTTTGGACATAACTTTGTTACACAACCTCCAATTAAAGTGATTTTTAGATCAATAGATTCCTAACTCATTTTTATATCTCTACATAAAATTGAATAGTTTTTAATGTTTATTTGAAAAAGATTGATTGAATCAAAATAAGGGAATGGGTTGGAAGAGTATGAATTGGATATTTTACTGAACATACTTCAGTAATTTGATGATATCTTGATCTGTAGAGTTCTGAATGAGATAATTCTTGTTTCAAAATAAATTACAGACATAGAGATACAAATTGTATGAAGAAATAAAATATAAACTCAGTCCTTAAGACTTTCAACCTCTAGATGGAAGTTGGGTCTAATGTACTATTACAATCTAATAATAGTCTGAAAATGGTTGGGCCCTAGTTGGGCCCTAATTTTCAGATATTTGAACCAAATTAAATAATTTTGATGTCATTAAAAACTTAAGACAATGGGGAAAAATGTTCTGAAGAAGTCAAATTTTAATTCCAGTTTGAGGCTTCCCAAATCTATCATGAGTTGAAGAAATGTGTTTGTTCATGTTTTGTGATTCCGAAGAGTTGGGTTCCGAATCGATGCCCAACAGTTATGATATCAGAGCCCAAAATTGGGATCTTACATGGGAAAATGTCAAAATATGTGCCAAGTTACATACATTTTAGTCATGATATGGTAGATAGTAGTGACTGATCCCTAGTCTGAGTTGCATGTGTATGAGTCACATGCAAGAGTGATTATTAAGAGTTCGGGCTGATAGAATTAGTGGGAAAAAACGATACTCTTTCATGATATTAGAAAGTGAAAGTTTGTGGATATTTAGAAATAAAAATTTTACGTAGTCCGATATGTTAGGCATAGATTGTACTTGAATTGTTATGGATGTTTGACTAAGGCGAAATAGAGATATAAGTGGAAATGACAAGATTTAAAGTGTACAAGCAAAGTGGAATTGAAAGGTTGAAGTTGGAAGTTAGAATGATTATTTAATTGTTTTGATAAGAGTTATGATCTGGTATAAGAAGATATTAGTAAAATTGAGATCCAAATTTCATAATGATTATGCATCAATAATTCTGAGTTGATTAAGGATATACATATGGAAGATTTATGAGATGAATGATATGTACAGTAAGGAGAGTTAGAACTGCATACAAGATAGGATTTTATGGGTGAATGAGATTAAGAAAAAGATGAAGAGTTTAATAAAAAGAGTTAATGTATTCAATATGGTAGTTGAGCCATTAAGATATTAGAAGAGGTAAATTCTAAAAAAATTGAAGTATAATTGATGTTAAAATGGGATAACTTTGATGATACACACCTAAGCATATACGACAATAATTATATTGAGTTTTCGTAATTAGAACATTATGACCTTGTAACAATGATAGAAATTGGTCTTTTTGAGGTATTAAGAATGCCTAATAATATGAGGATGATAACAGTTGATTGATAAAGATTGCCTGAACATTATAGATGATAGTAACAAGGAATCTTCTTTCGAAGAAGAATTTCATTAAATTAGATTAAGCAAATCAGATAGTTTATATTAAGGATGATAATTGAAAGAACAAAACATAAATGAATCTATAATGATTCAAAAGTGAATATTGGAGTCCTATTTCTAACAGAGACACAAGCTTGAAATGTAGAATATGTTACTGAGAGTGTATGCATTATGTTTGATACAAAGCATTCAACTATATGAGTGTATTCCTGAATTTGAGGAGACATTAATTACTAATATGAGGAGTATATAGGTCTATGTTTATTCTGTGTAAATATATTCAGGAGATATAAATTTGACTTGATGAATGTATTACAAAAACTGGAAGTTAAAATTGAAAATAAATTGAAATGTGTGGAGAAATTAGGATGAATGAGTAGACAGTAAAATAATTCAATGTGAAATAAGAGGAAATCGAATAAATTGAGAAAATCATTCAAGAAAGGAAGTTAATTCGAAAATTGAACATCACGTGAGATAATGTTACCTCATTGGGGAATTAGTTATTTAAGGAATTATGAGAACTAATCATGGGCATATGGAGTTTTGAAAATATTTGTTCAAGTTAACAAATGGCTCGATAGTGCTATGGTATTAAAGAGTAGAGCGATCTAAACAAAATTCGATGATATATTAAAGGTATTCAAAAAGTTGAGAAGAATAGTTTGAATACTTAAAGAAAAACATGTAAATCGCATGAGTAATGAGAGTAATGAGAATTTTAGAAGAATTATAACACCGATATTAATTATATCGTCAGGATTTGGAGATTTTATAGTATACAATAATGTTGTATAAGAGATTTGGATAAAATTTAATGCAACATGATAAAGCGATTTCATATATGTGGAGACAACTAAAGTCCTATAAGTTAATTATTCAATACATGATTTAGAACTGCTACGGTAGCGATTTCTATGAAAGTTTGGAGATAGAATATGTATAGGAACATCTTAGACACACACACACACACACATACAAATCATTAACGTTTGAGGTAATTATTGAGTTGAGAGAATTGAATATGAGACTAAGACAATTGATATAAGTCTTGAAAGACTATGATAGTAAAATGAGTATTTCCCGATAAAGTTAGCGTTGAATCCAATGCATTAGCGAAATCCCAATAGTAGTGAAGCACAATTCAGATATTGAGGTTATCGGATCTAGTGTAAAAGGAGTATAAAATGTGGAGTTGAATTTTGGACAAATAAAAGTATTATTTGCTATGGAATTGAAGATTAGTTTGACATGAAAGGATTAACCAAGCCCAAATTGAGGATTCAAAAATTGTGAATCTTATTAAGAGACTGAAAACAGATCTGAATTTTGGGTTCAAATAGGAATAATGATACATTATGATTGAAATAAGAAGTATGTGTACCAATAAAGATGATTAAGCAAAGAGATTGTTAGATAAGCATAAATAACAGCCCATGATATACATCCTAGTAGGAATGCACCAAAACAATATCTAGCAGCTAATAATGTAGAATTAAATGACTAAATGTTTGATTTTGTCGATCGTCTTAATTGTCAGAGATATGCTTAATGCTTATATTTTGAAGTTCATAAAAACATCAGATCAATGTATAGTTTTATTTGACTTTAAGCATCACAATCACTATCTGTTGGACCCCGTCTCCGAGGCCCAACATTCGGAAACACACAAGCATAGAAGACCCAAAACCGACAACATACCGACCACAATTTGGGGGACTTGCAATAGGAATTTCAAATCAGCTTCTTAAGGATATTTGTTCCTCATATTCTAACGATTCTAACGTCACTGAAAACGCTCAATTTTGGATTAGAAATGAAGAAGTTATGATCAAAATATTGTCATAAAGAAAAACAGACCAATACCGCTATAACCAACTTCATATCAGAAATTGAAAATCTTAGAGGTAATATTACAGCTCGGCACCTTCATATAACTTGTAGGTTTAGGTCTCTAGTTTAATTTAAAACAAGAATCGCCTCAATCGGAGCTCTATAGCTCAAGATATTTGAAAATAAGTGAAGTATATTCAGACTTTATGTACCGACAATCACACTTTGTTTCAATCCACTTTTTACAATTTAAAAGCAATACTGATCAATCAGGCATAAAAAGATAGAAAATTTTCTTAGGAGTCCAACGCTTTGAAAATCAGCTAAATCGGAGGTCGGACTAAAACCCTCATAACTTTTGACTCCGAGCTCTAAATCAGACACGGTTTATTTCGTTGGAAAGCTACAAGACAACTCTACAATTTTCAAGGACTCAAAGGCAAGCTCGGACAATAAAGGAATCAAAAGTTTACCCCAAGACCGATCGACTAGCTCCTCCTAAATAGTACCGAAACTTGCAAATACCATAACTTTTGACCTAGGACTCCAAATTTAACAAACTTGGTGTCTATGGAAAGTTAAGAGAACACCCTACAACTTTCATGAAGACCACTGACCCAAATTCCAACCCTAAACGGGTCAAAAATGGCCTCAAAGTCCTGTCTGACATCTTCCATATAAACAACACCTGCACTCAACTCTAGCAACTGACGCTTTGCAATTAATACCTCAACAAAAACTCATTACACCTCATGAACAAGCTCTACAACTCATCTAACACCTTCAATAAGTCTAAATGATCCCATACAACCTATATCAAGCCATAATTTGCAGCACAACACAATATACCCCAAATTGCTCACATAAACACATCAGCCCAGATTTTGTAGAACTGAGCAGCTCCTAAACCTTTAAAAATTTCCAGCGAGCTCTCCCAAAGAAAAAACCCAGTAGCAACTCAATGATCAAAAGACTCATACATACACACTTTTCAAGGTCAAGCACAGATCGCAAATTAACAAATTCACATGATGAAGAGAGTACTAGAGCTGTCAATCTGTTTATCAACCATTCAAGAGTTCGATTATAGCTTTAATAACATATCAGCATATTCATCAAGAATCAAGTACAAAATACAAAATATGAGATGCTCAATGCTTGATATGGTTATAAAGCTATTCCAAAATGCTAGTCACTAACTTAATACAAAAGTGTCTAGAATTCTTAGAGTTATGCCCGATGCTTTGCAAGGTTCAGCGATCAACTTGAATTTGCACCTGAGGAGGAGAATGGGGTGATAAAACATGGTTCGATGGCTAACACCCTTATAGCCATCGAGTAATGAGTCATACAACACATAATCAAGAATCTATAATATTTGCAATTAACATAATATGCATAGATACCCAACTTTATCACTTAAGTCATAATTAACCAAACTCATCACATAAAGCATGACATGGGATCTTTTATCAATTAAAACACATAATATGCATTATATACTCAAAAATGATGAAATGCACATAATTGGCTCGAGAGTTCCATAAACAAGATGGATAAACCGAAGTTTATCGTAAACAAGAGGAGTCCGATTTCTCAGGATCTCGTGGCCTCAAGCGGGCAGCTGGGAGAAGGCTTTGGGTCATCGTGCGAGACTAACAATACAGGTTCTCTCTTGCCCAATCACAATCAATTTATGCTCAATATTCAAATGCAAAAATGGCATTTGTATGCTTCTTTCATTTTTGTCAAATCATCAGAATCTCATACTTTTCATTCATATCAGAGGGAACATATTCATTTCATCACATACTTTCAAGTACATACACAACTCCACATGTACGAATTTAACAAGGATCACACACATAGGGCATTTGCCCATCACCCAACAACTATAAAAATGTTACCCACCTAATGTCGGAATCCGAATTCAAGATTGCCCTTCCTCCTTGTCTTGAGTGGGGTTTTCTTGATTTTCTTCAATCAAACCATACTCCATTCAATAAATACATTTTAAAGGAAGGCATAGCATTCAAAGAATCAAGCAAAGGTAAAATAAACTTTAAACCTAACCTACCCACAAACAATCTATGCTAGAATAACCAAAACCTTAGCTTCCCCAAACTCCATATATCTTACCCTTCTCTTCTATCTTTCTTCAATCTCTACACAAACCCTAACCTCCATTATATCCCATACTTGAATCTAACATAAACAAATATGGAACTTACCTCTAACAAGTAGATTTCTCTTCTTTTTCTTCTTCTTTCTTCCTCCCTTCAAGCTTCCTACAGCTCTCCCTTTTTCTCCTAGCCGAAAACTCCCTTTTTCCTTAGCTCACGTTTTCTCTTCTTTCCTTTCCTTTTGGTTTACGACAATCTCTTCTTCTCCTTCTTTAATTCACTTATTGATACAACTCACTAAGGCAATGGAGACTTGAGGATGCCAATAGGTCCAATTACAAGGTCACGCTCCAACAAGCTCAAAGCACAATTTCAGATTTATGTACAAGCTTTGATTTCACAAGAAGTTCAAGAAGTTTTGTTGATCAAGCTTGGGGAAAAGCTTAGGAAGACACCTAAGTGTGTATGCACATTGGAGGCATCAAACCAAGAGGGCTAACACTTAGCCAATTTTCAAGAGCATAAGTCTAATCAATGGACTTGGGCTTATTTTATCTTATAAATGGCATATGGACTACTTTTAGGCTTTTTCATGGGCTGATTTGCATTAATCTTGCTAGGTATAGGCGCTTCCGTTTGAAGAAAGGAAGGATCCCAAAGAAGTGTTCATGTGCTTCATTAAAAAAAGTTATGTGCATGTTTTGTTTTAAGGAACCAAGCTTGTGGGCCTAGTTTAAAAGCCCAATTCGTACCTCTTAAGTTAGTCTTCTATTTTTATGGTTTTCTTATCCTATTTGGACTAGCACTAGTCAATTTTAATTAGTTTTGAAGCCCAAATCCATGTGGGATTTGCTCTTGGGCAGATTTCTTTCAAGAAGGCCTTTTTGAAACTTTGGGCTTTCTTTTGGGTTTTTTAGGTTATCTTTGTTAGGGTTTACATTGCAAAGGGTATTTAAACCCTTGCTTTAGCCATGAACACGAGTTTTGGAGAGATCAATAAAATTAGAAAGCATTCTTCAAGAGAGAATTGAGATTCTTGCTTGTTTTACCTTAAGGATTGATTCAACTTATCAAGTAAGTTCTAACTTGTGGCGTTAATTCAATCCCTACAATCTTATACTCTTTGTTACCAATTCCTTGCTGTTTTGGGGGTGAAGGGTCTTGTTAGATTGATTGAATTTAGGTTTGGGAACAATCATTGAAACGGAGGTGATCTAGACATTGATTCTAGGTTGTTGCTGTATCACTTATTCTCATCTTTAAAGCCCTCTGAAACTACATAGTTTTGATACTCCTCTTAAAGCTCACTTGCCACTTTGGGCTCTCCTCCTCACAAGCCCACTACATAACAACCCACTTATTTCTAATCCTCCTTCTTCTTATTCCATTTATTCCTAAAGCCCATTCCTCCAACACAATTCTAATCCTTCATTTTAATTCCCAACTTCTAATTCCAAATCCTACCTACTAATTACAAAACTCAACAAATATATACATGTATAATTAAACAATTAGAGCAAAATAACAATTAATTAAAGTAAACGAATAATAAATAAATCAATAAATAAATAATTAATAAAAATAAAATAAAAAAATTTTGGGCCCAACACTATCATAGTGATTTCATTAGAATATTGTATGAGGAGTTAGATGACAAAAAGAGTCATTCGTTCTTGCCCTATAATGATTAAGGTCTAAAAATGGTTAAAGGCCATAATTGATTGGAGAGGTTGTTGATAAGTGAAATTGATCAATATTAGAAATTAAGTGATTCAAGGAAGATGAATGATTTAGGGGGATCAACGTCAAAGGCATGGAATACAATAAGATAGATGAGATTATCACGTTCCCAACATGTGGTTAGATTGAGTTCAAGATATGCTTAGGTTAGGCTATAAATACTAGTTCTTTAAGCATTGTACGATCAGTTTTTCTCTCTTGTAAAAAACGTTATTCAGTTTACGACTAGAACTAGTATTTATAGCCTAAGTCTTCAATTGTCTTTTTGAGAATCTGCTTCTTGAATATTCTAAAAATCATTATTAGTTGAGTCGTGTAACTAACTCCAACTAACTAACTGACTGACGTTGTAGAATAGTCTCCTTTTCCATCATTTGGTACTATACTTCTTTCGGTGTCACTTCTTCTGGTATTGCGTTTCTTCTGTTATCACGCTTCTTTTAGTTTTGGCGTGTATCTTCTTGTGATGACGTGTATCTTTTTGTGAGGACATGTATCTTCTGGTGTTGATCACATATCTTCTGGTGTTGACTATGCATCTTTTGGTGTTGACCACGCATCTTCTGGGTTTGACTATATGTCACTTACATTTTTTCTGGCACTTAACAAACTTATTAAAACAATTCTTACACTTTTAAGATTATTATTAAGTGAAGTCTTCTTAACTTAACAATCTCCCCTCTTTGATGATAACAAATAATTATAATATTAGAAGATAAATAATATTCGCACGAATAATAATCAAAGTAAAATACAAAGTAAAAACACAAGAAATGCATAAGATATACAATGCTTTCTAATATTTTCACTTTTATCCTCTTCTTCTCTTCTTCTCCTTCTTCTTCTTCTTCTTCTCCTTCTTCTTCTCCCCTATTTGTTATTAATAAAAAGATAACTCATCTTAGGCGCCTCGAAATTTTGGAGTACATGTGTTGAATATCGGTCAAAATCACCTTGAGGTCTTGTTCAATATTAACACGTAGAAGTGCTATTTCCTCATGAAGATCACCTTTGAGTCACCCAGTTCATTAACCTTAGTATGAATTTCCTCAATATCTTTCACTAAGGCTTCCTAAACTTCCTTCGTGATGAAATGCTTGAAGAACTCTTAATTAACAGTGGGATCTTGTTGTATTTCACTAAGTGGATGAAGGTTTTCAACAATAGATGGTTACGTAGGTAAAACATCTAACTCTATGATTTTGATTGAGGGTAGTTTGAAGGTTTGCTTTCCTTACGGGAGATCAAAATCATCAGTCAGGTAGTTTTGCCTAAGAGAGTGTTACACTTTTTGATGAAGGTATGAAACCTAAAGGTTTGAAATGCATGATTAAATGTACAAATATTTTAAGTTTAAATTGATACCTTCAACCGTGATACTTCATACCTTCCTTTTGTCACAGTGCCAACTACCTTGAAACTTTAATCTTTAGTAGAAGCTTCAAATTGACTCCCTAATGCCCTTGATATGTGATGTGATATATAGGAACCTACAGGTTGAGTTGCATTATCATGCATTGTCTATGTTCTTCATAGCCACTGAATTTGTTCTTCTGTAAGATCATCTTCATGCCCTTTAGGAAACATCTTTTTCTTCCCTTTTTCTTCATTTATTACGGGGGTTGAATATCTTGATTGTACATTTGGAACAATCTTTATTGTTGTTCTGCTTGTAATCGGATAGATTGTATAACGATCCTTTGAAATCTTCATTAGATATGGTTATGTCTTCTCATCTTGAAATACCATATAGTCTTCGTTCTTTATGACTAAGAAGATGTATTGTCTGATTGTTTATTGGTATAGGGTCCACTTGTGCCTTGAGTATCTTCTTAGAAGGTTCTTTGATAATAATTGAACTTCTGTTTTGACAGGTACTGATTCTTTTATAATCTTCATTATCAAATCCTTTTTGTTGATTGGTTGAGAAGGATTGTAAGGTACTAATTGGTGTTCAATTGTCTACGCCTTTTGTTGAACATTAGATGAAGAAACCTTTTTCTGACTAAGTTTCATCTTCTTTTGTTCTTCTGCTGGTTTGGAAAAAAATTGTTGTTGAGACTTCTTCCTCTGAAATACTAACTTCCTTTTTATCTCTATCTCTCCAAATGATTTTACTGATTGACTTTGCAAAATAGAGACAATTGATTTGGTAGGCTGTTTTCGTTTCTCTTGCTTATCAGAATCTCCACCAATAATTAGAGCTTTTTGCTTCTTCTATTCTTGTTATCACAAGGTCAATAATCTTGGTGACCTTCTTGACTGTTTGGATTTTTCTAATTAAAGCGTCTTCACCTTCCTCTTCAAAGACACTTATTGTATTGATTGTTGAACTCGACTTTCCTCTCTCTGTAGAATTGTCTTAGCATGTATTGGCACATCAAACGATTGTTCAACTTTTTCTTCTGTGGATGTTCTTCTTGTTGATCGAGATTTTATTTGTCTTCCAGACAAAACATGTTCACTTATGCTTTGTCTTACTATAAGCTCCCCCTTAGACTTTGCTTTTAGTGTAAGACCTGTATCCACTTTAGCTTCACACTTTATTCCCATTATGAGAATAGTAGTGGCATTAATAACACTCTTCACATCCATTTTTACCCTGTTACCTCTATCAAGTAAGATTCTAGATTCTCTAAAAAATCTTGTCAACAACATGCCTTAAAGTAAAGAGCTATAATCTCCCTTAGACTTCATCATGTACTTAAAAATCAAGGAAGGTTAATGGGTTGGTGATTTGAATAGATGAAACAAACAATGTTCATTATTTATTATCACCATATCCTTTGAGCATACTCTTAGTAAAACAAAGTGGATAAGCAGTGAATGAGAGCCCTAAGCCTTCAGAATAAAGGTTGAAGCCTTCTTGACTCCTAGATCACTACTTCCATATAGTTGTTGATTGATGTGCGCTTTATCTACACGATCTTGAATAATCCAATTTGTATTATTAAACAACTTTGCTCCAATACTTAGACACCTAATGGCCTTCTCGATAGAATCTTGTGTGACTCTAACTGACAACCCATCTACTATTGATATTAAGGTGTTGCCCACCACCGTTTCATTCTTCCAAAACTCATATATCTCATTTAAATAGACCTTTTCATGAATGTTGAAGAATTTTTTCCAGTCAACTGTTTCAATTTCTGGTTCGATGCCCGTCTGATTTTGCTTTAAGGAAGTGAAATCAACGTGTCTCCTATAGATAAGCGATTTTTCCAATTTTGATCTGTAAAAGAAAAAACACTAAACACATAAATGTATTTTGTTTAGCGTAGCGAGGTTAGTATCAAAATATAATATGAAATGAGAAGTTTAGAACAGAGTATTGAATCGTCTTTGTTGAGAGCACTAAACAAGTTGGTTTCAAAGTTTTTTTTGAAGAGAATTCTAGAGTAGAAGGTATTTTAGAATCTTGAGAAGATTTCTTTCCTATGCATAGTCTTGAAAAGTTACCGTTCATAACTTACCGTTACTATTTACTTGAAAACTTACGAATTTTTATCTTCTTCTTGTACGAATCGTCTAGGTCATGATGTGTGAAACGAATGGTAGTTTAGTATTATCATATTCAAGTATCATTTGATTTCCTTGAATCTATCTTCATTCAAAGGTTTAGTGAAGATATCCTCCTATTGTTGATTTATCTCAACAAATTGTAGACTGATGATTCCTCTCTGTACATGGTCTCATATAAAATGATGTCTAACTTCAATATGCTTTGCCCTCAAGTGTTGTATTGGATTCTTTGATAGAATGGTAGCACTTGTATTGTCACAAAAGATTAGAATTTGATCTTCTTGTATAGAATAATCCTTAACATTTGTGAACAACAATTTGCAGCTGACGTGCATTCAGCTTCTGCAGTAGATAGAACAATTGAACTTTGCCTCCTGCTTGACCAAGAAAATAGATAATGACTAAGAAAGTGACAACCTCCACTTGTACTCTTTCTATCAATACTATCTCTAACATAATCAGCATCACAGTAGTCAATTAACCTGAAATCTTTACCTTTTTCATACATTAAATAAAGATTAGTAAAACTTGTCAAGTATCTCAATATTCTTTTGATAGTAATATAATGAGATTCTTTAGGTTTTGTTTGAAATCTTGCACACAAATAAACAAGAAATAGTATACAAGTCTGCTTGCAGTTAGGTAAAGTAAAGAACCAATAATTCCTTTGAAAAGGGTTTGATCAACCTTCTTACCAGCTTCATCCTTAGATAAAAGGATTGAAGGATGCATAGGAGTTGACATAGGTTTGACCTTCTCTATTTTATATTTGACTAACAGTTCTTTGATATATATTTATTGATGAATAATAATCTTTTCTTCAATTTGTTTCATTTGTAAACCAAGAAAGAATTTCAATTCACCCATTATTCTCATTTCAAACAATCATACCAAGCATGAGGTGCTTGGTTTAATCCATCAAAGCTTTATGAAGTCTATAGACATAGTCGGTTTATCAATATCTTCAAAACCAGGGGGTTGCTTTACATAAACTTCTTCATCTATAAAACCATTCAAAAAGGCACTTTTCACGTCTATTTGAAACAGATTTATATCTTGACAAACATCATATGCAAGAAAAATCCTAATAGCTTCTAGTCTAGCTACAGAGGCATAGGTTTCATTATAGTCTATTCCTTCTTGTTGATTATATCCTCGAGCTACTAATCTAGCTTTGTTACTGTTACTCTTCCTGATTCATCTAGTTTATTTTTTAATACCCATCTAGTTCCTAAGATAGATTTATTGTGTGATCTAGGAATAAAAGACCAAACTTTGTTCCTTGTAAATTGATTTAACTCCTCTTGCATGGCTCAAATCCAAGCTTTATCTTAAAGAGCTTCATCAATTTTCTTAGGTTCTAATTCAGAAACAAAAGCTACATTTGCCTCTCTTCTAAATTTAGACCTTGTTCTCACTCCTTTTGATGTTTCTCCTATAATCAGGATTTTAGGATGAGAAGATTTGTACTTCCAATCTTTTCTAAGTCTAAAGGTTTCAAAAATATCTTCTACCAGGTGGATCGTTTGGTGGTGACATGTCTAGGTTATTGACTAAAGGAGTAGATAGAGATTCATCATTAGAATAATCTCTTCTATCTAGATGAGAATCATCATCAAATTTAACATGCATGGATTCTTCAATGATTATAAACTCTATAAGCTTTTAAAAAATCGAATATCCTAGAAAAATTCTGAATTGATCTTGGAATCGAATTTATCCATTTTTCGTTTGTATTCAATATAGTGCATTTGCAACCAAAAGGATGGAAGTAAGATATATTTGGCTTTCTCCTTTCCATAACTCATACAAATTTTATTTAAAATAGGTTTCAAGAATACTCTATTTTGAATATAACACGTATTACATCTTACGCTTGAAATACTTAGGAAGATTCATTTCATATAGCATAGTCTTGCCATTTCTGAATTGTTCTGTTCTTTCTTTCTTTCTACAACTCCACTCATTGTGGAGTTCTAGGAGCAGAGAAATTATGGAAAATTCCATTCTCTTCATAAAATATTCTGAAATTTTCATTTTCAAATTCTCCACCATGATCACTCCTAATTCTAGCAATAGAAATTCTTTTTTATTTTATTTTGTAACTTTTGGAAAGAACTTTAAAGCACTTAAAAGATTCATCTTTATATGATAAAAACAATATTCAACAAAATCTAGTGAAGTCATTAACATTTACGAGATCATACTTCTTTCTATCAAGACTTAGTGTTCTAGTTGGACTAAACAAATATATATGTAACAACTCTAGAGGTCTAGACAAAGTTATAACGTTTTTAGAAGAAAAATATTTTTTTAACTTGTTTTCCTTTTTGACAACTCTCATAAAAGAAATCTTTGTTAAAACTTATTTTTAGTAATCCTCTTACCAAATCATGTCTAACCAACTTGGAAATATGTTTAAAACTAACATGACCTAGCTTTTTATGCCAAATCGATTTTTCCTCATCTGTTGATATAAAACATGAAATATTTTGACTTTTCAAATCATCTAAGTTAATTTTATAGAGATTATTTCATCTCTTGGCAGAAAAGAATATGGAGGTGTCCTTGTTTTTAACTACACAAGAATTTTTATTAAAGGATACTTCAAAACATGAATCACATAATTGACTTACGCTAATTAGATTATGCTTTAAGCCTTCAACTAGCAGAATATTATCAATAGATGCAAATGAATCTTTACTGATTCTAGCTATTTTTCCCTATTGGTTGTGTCTAAAAGTTACTGACCCTCCTTGCTTATTTTGGAGGTCTAAGAACATAGACCTTCTTCCCGTCATATGTCACGAGCATCCACTATCTAAGTACCATTGGTGCTGGTTGCTTTTTTCAAGAAAGGAGATCTGCAGTATATATTATATGTTTCTTAGGTATCCATATTTTCTTGGGTCCTTCGAGATTAGACTTACAACAATTCCTTAAATAATAAAAGTATTGTTTCTTTTTCTTTCTGTTAGGAACAAAACTCTTATTATGATGATTATTACCATTATTAGATCCTAAACCACTCTTATCATTTGAATGTCTATATTTTCCAATCATATCATTCATCCTTTTTGTACTTTCAGTAAATGTTGATACATCTGCTGAGAGATTGTTAATCCTTTATTTCAGTTGATTAATTTCCACAGATCTATCTATAGTTACTTTCTTTTCATATCGTTTACTTGTTTCTTAAGGCAGACGTTTTCTTTTCCTAAGACTTCTGTGTTCTTCAAACTTTCAGCAAATTTCTTTCTCAATATCCTATATTATTTTAATATAGCATGTGAATCTTCTAACAATTCTAAATAAGCATCCTGAAGTTCATTAAAGTTAGAAGTTACCTCATTGTTACATTCCTTTTCAGCTACCAAGCATATGTTTTCTTGTTCTGATGCTTCTGAATAGGAGTCAGATTCAGACAAATCCAAATCTTCCCAAGTTGCCATTATGCTCTTTTTGTTTTCTTTACTTTTCTTGTGTTTTCTCTTGAGCAACGGGCATTCGAATTTGTAATGTCTTAGTTTGTTACACTCATAGTAGATGATAGAAATTTTCTCATTCTATGAATAGTCTTTGCTATTCTTTTTAAAAGAAAAGTCTTTATTTCCTTTTGCTTTCTTTTTCCACATCCTCCTAATCTTTCTTGAAATGAAGGAAAGTTCATCATCATCTTCACTCAAATCTTGATCAGATTCACTAGCATCATCATTATTGATTTCTTTAATCTTTAATGCTTTTGAAGATGTGCTTCTATTTTTCTTTATCTTTCGATTCTTCTAATAAACCTTTAATGCAATAGACTTATCTCTTCTAGGTTTATCTTTTGCATCAAGCTTTACTTCATGTATTTTCAGTGAACCAAGCAATTTATCTATCTTCATCTTACCTAAATCCTTGGCCTTTTTTTTCTTGTTGTTACTTTAGGTCTCCATCATTTTGGACGATTTCTGATAATCTTTCTGACATGATCTTAATTATCGTAGATTCTTTCAAGAGCTTTAAGTCCATTAACAATTGTTTGGAATCGTCCAAACGTTTGATCAATAGTCTCATCATCCTTCATTTTGAATAGCTCACACTGATGAACAAGAATGCTAATCTTGGACTCTTTCACCTGATTTTTGCCTTCATGTGCAATGGCTGATGTGTCCCACATTTCCTTTGTAGATTTGCATTTATGAATTTTATCATATTCACTTCTGGTTAGGGCACAACTTAAAAAGAACTTGGCCTTTGAGTTTAATCGAAATCAAGCTTTCTGATCAGCTGACCATTTGTCACGAGAGATGTTATTGCCTTCGTCATTTGTTGGTGTATATGGACCATTCTCAATGATATCCAAAGATCAATGTGTGTGGATTCTATAAAGAGCCGCATCCTATCCTTCCAATAATGATAATCTTCACCATTAAATGCAGGAGGTCTTGTGACCGAGGCATCTTCAGCTATAAAAACATGCGATTCAGCCATAGATCTTTGTCCACACTTTGTAATAGTATTTTTTGGAAACCTCTCTCTGATATCAACTGAGGTAAATCACTTGTTAATATAGAAATCACGTATAATATGTAAAATACATAAGAAGGGGGGGTTGAATCGTGTAATATTTTCAAAGATACTAATCTTTAGGAATTTCTTGAATTTCTTTACAAAATTCAGATGATCACAAACTTAATTTACTAAAGTCAATTAGTAATGCAATGGCAAGAATTATTATTTACTCTTCTATTAACAAGAAAAATTAAAAGATAGGGTTAGAGAACAGACGTCATGATTTTATACTGGTTCACCTTCAACCTTGGGCTACGTCTAATCCTCAGAGTTTGTCTGAGATTTCACTATATTTGCAAAGCCTCTTCAGGTCTCTCTCAAAAAGTATTCTTTATCTGCTTTCTTATCCTCTTCAGGCTTTAACCTTTCTTTCTCTCTCTAAAAATATTTTGAGCTTCACGTTACGAATGTATTCGCTCTCTTTCTTTTGCACTTTGAGTACAATGTTTCTCTAATTATTGTACAATCAATTTTTCTCTCTTGTAAAAAATGTTATTCAGTTTATGACTAGAACTAGTATTTATAGCCTAAGTCTTCAACTGTCTTCTTGAGAAATTGCTTCTTAAATCTTCTAGAAATCATTATTAGTTGAGTCGTGTAACTAACTCTAACTAACTAACTAACTGACGTTCTAGAATAGCTTCCTTTTCCATCGTCTGGTACTATACTTCTTCTAGTGTCGCTTCTTCTGATATTGCGCTTCTTCTATTATCACGCTTCTTCTAGTGTCGACATGTATCTTCTTGTGATGACGTGTATCTTCTTGTGATGACTTGTATCTTCTAGTGATGACGTGTATCTTTTGGTGTTGACCACGCATCTTCTGGGGTTGATCACACATCTTCTAGGTTTTACTATGTGTCATTTACATTTTTCTATGCACTTAACAAACTTATCAAAACAATTCTCACACTTCTAAGATTATTATTATTTGATTGTCATCAAAATTAATAGAAGTGAAGTCTTCTTGACTTAACAAATATCTTATGTTTATAAAAAAAACAAGTTTTGAAAAAGTGCCATTTTAGGTAATATGTTTACAAGATGTGAAATGCATGAGTATGTGGGTTTGTGGTGGTCCTCTAAGTTAATTCAAGTGAACTTTGACAAAGGTTTCTCCCACCTACTGCTAGTGGCATGGAGCTCCTTCATAGACTCCCATAAGTTCACGACTCACGTAAAACCATTATGTGGGATTGTTTTAGTACATTACATTCCACTACACACAGGACTTTTATGAGAAATGTGTATTACATTTTGGATCCACTCAAACCATTATAATGTGCTTATGTGTTTATGTTATGTTAATAAGTTTGATGCATTCATGTTTTGAAATTCGCAAAATTTGGTTAAGGATTTGAGAATGATACCAATTATGATTTCAATTTGAATTTTATATGACAAGTGAAGGTTTTCAAAGGTTTTGCTTATATTTCCATTATAAACTGTTACCCATGAGCTTTCAAGCTCACCTGCTTTTCATCCCATCTTCAAGTGAAGAAAATGAGATCAAGCAACCAAGAGTCGAGGCATTATACTACTTTTGCAATGATTTGTAAATTCGGTTAGATTTTGTAAAAGCAAGACTTTAGACACATTTCGAGAATTATTGGGGTTTTATATCTTTTGTATTTTGGATTTTGATACTGATAATGTAATGTGGTTTGGAATACCATTAAAGATTTGTAAACTCTTATCCTTGGAGTTAATGAAATATGAATTCTGTTTGGATGATGTAAGTTGAAATTAGATATACATGAAGAGGTTATCAACTTGAGTTGATGATTTTGAACATGAATTATTGATACACACACACACATGAAGTGAATCACACGTTAATACAATAATCATAGAACGATACAGAATGCACGAGAAGGGGGGTTGAATTGTGTATTCCCCTTTTTGATGAATCTTTCAAAAATTGTTTGTTAGAAGTAAAAACTCTTTTATCAAAACTTCCAATAGATTCTAGTTAATCAAAACTTTTGAAAAACTTTGTTTATGAGTTAAGTAGTGATAAAACTTGAATCTAAAATGTAGAGAAGTAGAGTGAGAGTAGTTTGACACAGAGATTTATCCTAGTTCACCCCAAACCGTGGGCTACGTCCAGTCCTTAGAGTTTCTTATGAGATTTCACTATCTCTTCAAACGTTACAAGTATTCTTTGCGAGTCTCTTCAGGTCTCTACAACCAGTATTCTTTCACACTTAGCCTCTGCAGGCTATCTGTTCTACTTTTTCTCAGAAAAGTGTTTGAACACTTGTTACAGTAGAATAGCTCTCAGCTAAATCAAACAATAAGCTCGTAGTTATAATCTGCTAATTTTTAACTTCACTAATTTTGACTAACTTTGTAATATTCAACTTCGACTTGTATTTATAGCCTTCGTCTCCAACTGCTTCTTGATTCTTGTTTCTTTAATCTTTAAAGAAACGGTTATTCAGTTGAGTTCTGTAACTAACTCGAACTGACTCCTTCGTCTTTTTTTCTTCGTCTGTATTTTTTTGCGTCTATGTCTCTACGTCTGCGTCTGCTTTAACTCTTCGCGTCTGCGTCTGCGTCTGTTTTTACTCTTCGCGTCTGCGTCTGTTTTTACTCTTCGTGCAGGGACTTCGTGCATCGACTTCTTCTATCTTGCTTTATAAGTTTTTATTGATTGTCTTTGTTATACATCAAAATCATATCTAAGTAAAGTCATTTGGACTTAACAATCTCCCCCTTTTTGATGATAACAAATTATATACAAAAGAAAAACAAAATACAATGTTTAATAAACAAAAACTTATCTACAGAACTTCTTCTTTGACTTCTTCCTTTCTTCGTCTGCTTCAGTCACACCTTCTATACTGAACGTTCTGAGCATCCTCTTCTCTTCTATTCTTCTCCTTTGCTCTTCGTTCATTCTCTTCTTTTCTGCTCTTCTCCCCCTATTTGTTATAATAAAAAATGATTTAACGATGATGGCTCTTCAGCAGTTCTGTCATCAGCTTCTTCAGATCATTCATCGTCTCCTTGATCTCACTGACTTCTCTGCGTAATCTACTGAGTTCATCTGATGAGTCAATGGATGAAGAGGCTTGATCAACAGTTGCTGAGGGAGGAGTGAACTGTATTGATGTATTATAAGCATCAGAAGTAGGAGTGTATTCATCATTGATCTGAATTGTTGGTGGACGAATAAACGTTTCAGCTTCAGGAAGATCTAAGTCAAATAGTGCAGGCAGCATCAGCAACTGTCTTCCTTGCAGGAGTAATCCTTCTGCTTAAATTGACATTGTATTAGACATAGGTCTAATACGCAGAATTGTCTGAACAACGAACTCAATAAACGTCCCTGTTATAACTCTTCCTCCCACTGGACAGTCTTCTCGCTTGTCAGTATAACTGCAACTCGCTTGATCTTTATTCTGTGTAGAAGCGCATGCTTCATCAATTTTATGCACTTCTTCAGCTATTTGATCTGCTGACAGATCATCAAAATCTTCTTTAAGAAATAGTTTTGACTTCTCCTTAGTCAAATCCAACGGATACTTGGCTGTAATCGAAAAAATAGTACACAGCTTACAGGGAACTTTTGTAGGGTATGGCGTGGTAGTAGCATCCCTCAAAGCATCGTAGAAATTCTTTTCATCTTCTTTCAGTAAGTCCCATGTGTCACTATTTATCGATATAGGTTGTACCACAGCCACTGTCTTCTTCACTGGTTGACTGCAGATTGCAATAGCAGTTCTCCTTCTGGTTACAACTTCAATCAATCTGATCTTCAGCTTATGTTTTCTCAAAAACTGATGATAGTTATATACCATCAGACAAGGTTCATCATCATCTGAGTTTGATTCTGTTATTGCTTCTGATTATGTTTCAATAGGATCTTCCTGAACTGAGCTTTGCTCCACTGGTTCCTCCTGTTGAGCAATGGGGGTTTCCTGAACTGTGATCTGCTCAGTTTCTTTCTCTGTATGAGTAGCTTCAACGATTTCTTTCTTTCGACTAACTTCCCCAGCCTGGGACATCCAACCGACCTTGGTAGACAGAGTCTCACCAACCGATTGACAATCAGTCACCTTCTTTATCAGCTCCTTAGTGACAACGACAGATATACCATCTACCGAAGATACCACAGTTTTGTCTACAAGCTGAGCATTCTTCCAGAACTCGAATACCTCATTGGTATATACTAGTTCTCGTACTTGGAAGAAATTCCTCCAACCAGCTCTTACAATCTCTGGTTCTACATCCATGCCATCATTTCTCAATGACTCGAAATCCTCATGTCTTACGAAAATCATAGCTGCTTCCATTGTTCTGAGCAGCGTGTTTTGGAAAACTCTTCATCTGGGGTAGGATAATTGGGAGAAATTTTGAAAGCAAGATGAACGATTTAGAGATGAAAGTAACCGCAATGATTTCAACTTCAAGCTACTTGAAGGGTCTAGTCTGGTGTGCTCTAGAGTCATTAAGACCCTCAAGATTATCAGATTTTTCCCTCCAAAACTTCCTTGACAGAGAAGTTACCAGCTGTAACTTACTGTATCTGACGCCGTTAGTTTTGACATTACTTTTAGCCTAACTGTTCGTTTATCATAACCATGTTAAGGTTGCGTCTGATCTTCTGGAACCGTTCTTCACTCAGTGGTTTGGTGAAGATGTCTGCCCACTGATGCTCTGTTTTGATGAACTGTAGACGCACCACTTTCCTCTGAACATAGTCTCTCAGGAAAAGATGTCTGACTTCTATGTGCTTCACTCTAGAATGCTGAATCAGATTCTTTGACAAATTAATTACTGCTGGTATTGTCGCGATGAGATTGGAATCTCCTCTTCTCGAATTGAGTAATCTTCAAGTTGATACTTGATGTTGGACCCCGATCTTTCGGTAAAAATTAGAAGTATTAAAAGGAATTAAATGAGTGTGTTTATATAGGTATTGTGTTATAGATGTTATTGTACTTAAAGGAAATTGATGAGAAATGAAGTGATTGATTTTGATGATTTTGAAATTTGAGTAGAGTTGTATGAGTTATGAAAGTTAAAATGAATTAGTTGATTGAAATGGAAGTTGAAAAGCAAGAAATGATTAGTGAAAGTGTTATATTTTGAAGAAATTAAGAAAGTTGACTTTTGAAGATAGAAAGTTTGACTTGAGAGTTGAATTGTGTTTGAGATGAATTAGTTGAAGAGTTTGTGGTAGTGGGTGAATATGTGAAGTTGATGTGTTGATATGAGAAGTTTATGTGTTGGAATGGTGCTTAGAGACTTCTATGACAAATCTGTATTAATTTAGATGGATTTAGCCAAAGTGATCTTAATGAAAGTGGTAGATTATGTTTTTATCTTTCCATTGATATAAAGCACGAAAAAATTGGACAAGGGAGTAGAAAGTTATGATTGTTAGAAGTTCTGATCTTGTTTTGTGTGAAGTTGATTGATTCGTCAGTTTGTGTGGAGTTTTTGACTCATTTAGGGGTAGATTTGATTTTTTAAAGTCTTCATGAAAGTTATAGAGGGTTCTTTTACCTTTCCATAGACACTAAGTTTGTCAAATTTGGAGTTCTGGATCAAAAGTTATTGATCGGTCACCTTTTAGCAAACTTTTGATTCCTCTAGTGTCCGAGCTTGCCTTTGAGTCCTTCATGAAAAAGGTAGAGTTGTCTCTTAACTTTCCAACGAAACAAACCGCGACTGATTTGGAGCTCGGAGTCAAAAGTTATGAGGGTTTGAAGTTTGAAGGTCGGATTGGGTGCCGACCGACCTCTGTTGGCCGACCCACCTCTGTTGGAAACCTTTGTTGGCCGAGCCGACCTCTGATGGTCGACCGACCTCTTTTGGCCAACCGATCTTTGTTCTGGCCGAGCTTTGATTTTTCTGGCCGAGCTCTGACCTCCCTTCACTCTTTTGAGCATAACTTCTTTATCTAACATCCGATCGATCTGATTATTATTGCTAATTAAACTAGAGAGATGGGGCTACAAATGTTATGAAGGAGCTGATCGACAATGTAGCCTCTAAGACTTCCAAATGTGGGTCGTAATGTCAATGTAGTGTTCAGTCCTGGTGTTGTAGTAGCTGAACAGTGTTCAGTATTTTGGATATATCTCGATCGGTAATGCTCGGATTGAGTTGATTCTTATTGCTAATTAAACTAGAGAGCTGGAGCTACAAATGTTATGAAGAAGCCAATCGACAATGTAGCCTCTAAGACTTCCAAATGTGGGTCAGAAGTTCAGTGTAGTGTTCAGTCCCGGTGTTGTAGTAGCTGAATAGTGTTCAGTATTTTGGATATATCTCGACCGCCAGAGCACGGATTGAGTTGATTCTTGTTGCTAATTAAAATAGAGATATGGAGCTACAAATTTTATGAAGGAGCCGATCGATAATGTAGCCTCTAAGACTTTCAAATGTGGGTCGAAATTTGGGTATAGAGTTCAGTCTCAGCTTTGTAATGGTATGAGCAGTGCTCAGTATTTTGGAGTTATATCGGTCGCTAGAGCTCCGATCGATCTGATTATTTTGAAAATTAAACTAGAGATATGGATATATAAATGTTATTAAGGAGCCGATTGACAATTGAGCCTGTAAGACTTTCAAATGCAGGTCGGAAGTTCAGTATAGTGTTCAGTCTTGGTGTTATAGTGGTTGAACATTGTTCAGTATTTTGGATATATCTCTATCAATAGAGCTCGGATTGAGTTGATTCTTGTTTCTAACTAAACTAGAGAGATGGGGCTACAAATGTTATGAAGGAGCAGATCGACAATTGAGCCTCTAAGTCTTCCAAATTCTGGTCGGAAGTTAGGTGTAGTGTTCAGCCTCGAGTCTGAAGAACAGACTTCAGTATTTTGGAAATATCTTGAGCTATAGAGCTCCGATCGATCTGATTCTTGAAGCGATGGATTCGTAAGACATATGGACATTTATCTAGAAGAAAGTTTTGTCAAATGACTTAAGCTACCTAGTCATAATGATCAGACAAGATGTCAGTTATAAAGACCAATGAAGGGGCAATTTTGGAAGTTTACTTAAAAGGTTAAGTTTATAGGCTTAAATGTAGGGGCATATGGGTCATTCCCCATTCATTAAATGACATGGTAGTATAAATAGAGGGAGGCTCTCGTGGGAAGCAAGAGAAAGCCATGAATTTGTGAGAGAATGAAAGAAATAAAAGAAAGGAGAAGGGAGAAGCAGCCGACGGTGGAGAAGAAGATGGAATAGCTTCAAAGTTTCGATTTTTCTACTTGTTTTTAAGGAGTTTTCGAGGGTTGTCCAAGGGAATAGATGGAGGATGATGGAAGCTTGCCTATGGAGTCAAGACATGGCCGAAAATGGTGGAGAGAGAGGTAAGTTTGAAATTTTCAAGTTGAGATTTGATGAGTTTTTTGGGTTAGAATTATGAAAAATGGTATGGGTTTGTGGAGTATGAAGTCAATTTTGATGTCTATGCCTTAGGTTATGTTTAATTTTGGATGGAAATTAATTAGGGTTTATGCCAAATTTTGGAATTTGGGGATTTTGGAAATTCTTGCTTTAGATAGCTTGGAAAAGTGATGAATTTGGGTTTCCTATAGTTAATTTTGAGGATTATGATTTTTATGATGTTGAATTTGGATGTTTATGGTTTAGGAAAATTTCAATTGGAAGAAAGAAAGAAGCAAGGGTCAAATTGGAGCGAGGAACAAGTTTCTAGCATCGATTCGAAGTGGGTAATGTGTTTATAATTTGAATTTATAAGCCACTATTGCTTTCTTTAAATAAAGAGATTTTCTGATTTCAATTGCATCATAAATGTTGCATCATTGTATGAATGATTTGAAAATTCATTTTTTGATTCAATACATGGACTTTGGATGAATTGCAATATACATTGTGTTATGCCTCGAAAGATTTCATAGCATTTCGTATATTCGGAAAAGATCATGCGATAAAATGCTTTGAGTAGGAAATGAATGGTTATGTGTTTTGTTTGGGTAAGAGAGTTACGGATGGAGTCACGTGCGTCGACGTATAGTATAACCTTCTCCGGCTGCCGCTTGAGGCAACGAGATCCTTGAGAAATCGAACTTCGGATAGTTTACGGTATAAACTTGGTTTATCCGGATCATTTCTGGAACTCTCGAGCCATTTGTGTGCATTGCATATGTGATATGACATTGCATCTATAAATTGTCAAGTTGATGCATTCATGTTTTGGTAATCTATGGATTTATGGCTGAAAGCCTAAGAACCATACGTTTTACAAACTGCGAGTTTGACTCTGAAGAAAAGAACTTTTAAAAGCGTCTTTACGGTTTCAAAGAAATGTTTTTCTAAGACCAGAGAAGGAAAAAGATTTCAAGGGTTTTGCTTATCTATTCGTTTTATAAACATATTATCCACTAGCTTTGTGCTCACCCCCCTTTCATCCCCATCTCTAGGTTTTCGAGTGGGAGATCGGATGAAAGAATGTCAAGACGTGTTATTTGATTTTGTATCGTGTGTACTTTGTGAAAATGGGATTTTGTATCGGTTTGTATAAGATGGTTTTGTCAATTATTGTCTTACAAGTATTATTATGGGATTGTATTATGAATTCTGGACATGTGTATTGATATAAGTTATGAATGGGATCTGGATATAGAGATGATTGATTATTGGGTTTGGATTGATTTGATTTATGAAAGGGTGTATAAATTGTAATTGAATTATGAGATTGGGATGAGGCTATTGAGTTATGGTATTGCACATGAATATGTTATATAAGTTTTGTATGTTCAATTGAGATATAAGCATGATTTGTATATGGAAAATATGAATGAATGTGTATTGGACATTGGATAATGCGATTGTATGCGGAGGTAAGTGGATTGAGGATATTGAAGTCACTTGTAAGAGATGGAATGAAAATGAAAGAGAAAAAAAAAGTGTACACGGATTGGATTGGTTTCGACTGATAGTCTTAAGGCTTCCAACGCAAACACTTTCTTTGATATTTGTTCATAGATGTCGAAAATTGATTTCGATTCGTTTTGATCTGAAGTTTGTTTCTTTTCGATTTGCTTCCGCTTTGTGTTATTCGATTCACCTTGGTTTGATTTATTCGATTTGACAATTGATTCGTATCTGATTTGATTTCACCTTATGTTTCATTTCCTTGCTTTGATTCGATTCATATTGGTTTGTATTCGTATTCGACTTCGCTTTGCTTCCGCACTTCGTGTTTCGTATTCATTTTCATTTTTCGATTGGGATCCGGTTTCTGGATCGGGTCCCAACACTTGATCCATAGTGTCTGTGAACAGCAACTTGCGGCAGACATATACTCTGCTTCGACGGTTGATAGAGCGATTGATCTTTGTCTCTTGCTTGACCAGAAAACTAGGTTTGCACCAAGAAAGTGACATCCTCCACTTGTGCTCTTTCTTTCGATTCTATCTCCGGCATAGTCCGCATCGCAATATCCAATTAACCTGAAATCTTTACCTTTTTCAAACATTAAACAAAGATCAGTAGTACCTGCGAGATATCTCATAATTCTTTTAACAGCAATAAAATGAGACTCTCTAGGATCGGCCTGAAACTTTACACACAAGCATACACTGAATAAGATATTAGGTCTACTTGCAAGATACAGTAAATAACCGATCATCCCTCTATACAGGGTTTGATCCACCTTCTTACCAAGTTCATCTTTCGACAAAAGGTTTGAAGGATGCATCGAGGTCGCCATAGGCTTCACATTTTTCATATCAAATTTGTTCAATAACTCTTTCACATATTTTTGTTGATGAATGAAGATTTTCTCTTCGGTTTTCTTAACTTGCAACCCAAGAAAGAACTTCAACTCACCCATCATACTCATTTCAAATTCTCTCTTCATTAAACTTTCAAATTTCATGCATAAACCTTTTGAAGTAGCTCTAAAAATAATATCATCAACGTAAATCTGAACTATAATAAAATCATTCTGAAAGTTCTTCCTAAAGAGCGTCTTATCAACTTGACCTCTACTGAAACCATTTTCTAAAAGAAAAGTACTCAGACGATCATACCAAGCTCTAGGAGCTTGCTTCAGGCCGTATAAGGCTTTATGAAGTCTATAGACATAGTCTGGGTTTTTAACATGCTCGAAATCAGGTGGTTGCTTAACATACACTTCTTCGTCTATAAAGCCATTCAGAAATGCACACTTTACATCCATCTGAAATAACTTTATATCATGAAAAACTGCATATGCCAGCAGAATCCTAATAGCTTCAAGTCTTGCTACTGGAGCATACGTCTCATTATAGTCTATTCCTTCTTGCTGATTATAGCCTTGTGCTACTAATCTAGCCTTATTCCTAGTAAATTGATTAAGCTCCTCTTGCATGGCTAACACCCAAGCTTCGTCTTGAAGAGCTTCCTCAACCATCGTCGGTTCTATTTCAGAGATAAAAGCCACATTAGCTTCTCTTCTGAATCTGGACCTTGTCCTAACTCCTTCTAAGGTCTCTCTGATAATCATCTCTTCTGGATGAGAACTTTTATATTTCCAGTCTCTTTTTAGTCCGATAGTTTCTGGAATATCTTCAACTTTGTCTACATGAGTTCCTGATGATGGAGTTTCTGTTCTATCATCTAAGTTCTTCGAAGGACCTTCACTCTCCATGTCATCTTCCTTATGGGGTTGGGAACTATCGTCAAACTTGACATGGATGGTCTCCTCAACTGTTTTTGACGTAAGGTTGTATACCTGAAATGCCTTAGACGATGATGAATAGCCTAGAAAGATTCCTGGATAGGTCTTTGTATCGAATTTGTCCAACAGCTCCTTTGTGTTCAAAATAGAACATTTGCACCCAAATGGATGAAAGTAAGATATATTTGGTCTTCTTCCATTCCATAACTCATAAGGAGTCTTCTTCAACATGGGTCGCAACAAAATTCTATTCTGAATATAGCATGCTATATTCACAGCTTCCGCCCAGAAATACTTACGAAGATTCATTTCACACAGCATGGTCCTTGCCATTTCTTGAATCATCCAGTTCTTCCTTTCAACAACTCCATTCTGTTGTGGAGTTCTGGGAGCTGAGAAGTTTTGGAAATTCCATTCTCCTCACAGAATAATCTAAACTTCTCATTCTCGAACTCTCCACCATGGTCACTTCTGATACTGGCTATAGACATTCCTTTTTCATTCTGTAACTTTCTGGATAAGGTCCTAAAGCACTTAAAAGATTCATCTTTGTGTGATAAAAATAATATCCAACAAAATCGAGTAAAGTCATCAACAATAACAAGTCCATATTTCTTTCTGCCAAGACTTATAGTCCTAGTTGGACCAAATAAATCCATATGTAACAACTCTAAAGGTCTAGATGATGTTACAAAATTCTTAGAAGAAAAGGAGGTTTTAACTTGTTTTCCTTTCAAACAGTTTTCACAGAAAAACTCTTTGTCAAAACTTATTTTTGGCAATCCTCTTACCAAATCATGTTTTGCCAACTTTGAAATATGTTTAAAAGAGACATGACCTAGCTTTTTATGCCAGATTAGTCTTTCTTCTTCGGAAGATAGAAAACATGAAATATTTTGACTTTGAAAATCTTCTAAATCAATTACAGAAATATTGTTTCTTCTCTTGGCGAGAAAAGTATAGACCCATCTTTGTTTCTAACCCATAAAGATTTTGATTGAATGTGACTTGTAAAACCGAATCACACAATTGGTAGCGCTAATCAAGTTATGCTTCGGACCATCAACAACCAATACATTATTTATGCATGCAAAGGAATCTTTACCTATTTTACCGATTCAATTATCTTGCCTGCTGGTTGTCTCCGAAAGTTCTTGATCCTCCTTCTTATCTTGAAGGTCTAGGAACATAGACCTTTTCCGTCATATGTCGGGAGCATCCATTGTCTAAATACCAATGGTGCTTGCTATATCTTCCAAGGAAGGATATCTGCAAGAGAAACTGTCTTATTTTTTGGTACCCATAATTTTTTGGGTCCATTATGGTTAGTAGTATGCATATGATGTGTTCTTTGATGCATATAACTAGAACGTTGATTAAAATGAGATCTATTATGGTTTCTCTTTTGAAAGAAGGGTTTCTTATGAGGCGAGTCTTATTCTTGGTAAACCCTAATCCGGTTTTATCACTCGGATGTCTACATTTTTCAAGTATTTCATTCATTTTCTTAGTGCTCTCTGTGAAAGTAGCTAGATCAGCTGACAAATTTTTAATTCTTAGTTTAAGCTGATTAATCTCTTCTAATCTGTCTACAACTTTATTCTTTTCTTCTAATTGTTTTTTCAGACAGATATTTTCTCTCTCTATTTGTTCCGTATGTCTACACTTTATGCATGCCTTTTCTTTAACAGTTTGTACTGTTTCAGAATAGCATGTGAATCTTCTAATAGTTCTGAGTAGGCATCATGCAAATTATCGTAGTCAGATTTTACCTCCTCATCACTATCTTCCGTAGGAAAAGAAGTAGAGTCCACCACGAGCACTGGCTTGCTATCCTTCTTGATAGCATCAACAGCAAGTGGATCAGGAAGTGGAACATCTAGGACATAGCCCAGTTCCTCAGATCTGATAACAATTCTCAGATTTCTCAGCCAATCGAGAAAATTAGGTCCAGTTAATTTATTAAAGTCCATAAGTGAGTGCAAATTCATACTAGAGGACATCTTGATAACCTAAAGGGAAGAGAGAAGAATGTTAGAATATTAATATATGTATGATCATAAGGACTTGCATGACATGCATATGGCTCCCACTAGTTTCAAAGAATCCATAACCCTCGATGCGAATCCAAGAAACATTATGACAAAATGTCTAGTGGGTGATATCCGACATTACTAAAATGACCTTGGGTTTACCCAACAAGCCACCTTAGGTCAATCGGTAGGTATCGGTCATACCAATTGCATCATAGATATCCGACATTACTAAAATGACGTTGGGTTTACCCAACAAGCCACCTTAGTTCAATCGGCAGGTATCGGTCATACCAGTTAAATAACAGGTGCAATTATTGACTAGTGCTATCAACTCGTGATGTATGCACACACATTGGGTTATCAACTCTTGATGCGCGTACATCTGATGTACACTACCCAATTTCGCCTCTGTCTACGTTGACCTTGAGTTTACTCAACAAATCAATGCTTCTAGTGAAAACCGACCCATTAATCCGAAAATCTTATTTTCATGGTTCGAACATATCTGTATAGGGTGAGCTTGGGTTTACCCAACAACCCGAACTCTATAAGAACTCTTGTTCTCTCCATATTAATGGAAGGCGTTAGTTTTCATATTATGTGTGAGGGATTTCAAACTCTGGTCTCATCATCCAAGCTGTAGGATTATAGTCACAATGACTATATGGAATGATTGAAGGATTTTCATCAATCACATTGAATCTATCCCTATAATCATCCATCATCCGACCTTTGCATGTGTAAGTCGACTTATACATGTGTAAGTCGACTTACACTACTGTGCTCATGCAAGTCGACTTATACCATTGTGCAAGTCGACTTACCTGACTACTGTTCACGAACAAGTCGACTTGTACATTTGTAAGTCGACTTATCTGCGAATACAAGTCGACTTATGCATGTGTAAGTCGACTTATATGAGGATACAAGTCGACTTATGCATGTGTAAGTCGACTTGTGCATTTAGAATTGCTCTCTAATCGGCTAATTTCTCAATCCGTGTAGTTCAAATTCACAATACCAAGTGTAATATACTTTACTTTGATGTATCAATAAAACACTTTCATTGTATCATGCTTACCATATAGAATCATACTATACATGAAAAACTTGAAATTGATGAATACACTATTATTCACTTATATTTCCAAATAATTTTGCGAATATCAAACTATCACCCTAAGTATCTCTAGGTAGTCTACACTTTATCAAGACTACTTCAGCACTGGTCACAAAATTGGTGACGGCCAAAACAATCAAGACAAGGAAATATACTAACGAGACGCTAATTAGACACATTTGACATCCGAAAATTTTTGGAAACCCAATTTCAAGAAAATCAGTTTTGCAAGCATACAACATCAATGTAACATATTTTTAATCACATTAAAAATGATCCAAGGAATTGGAACCGAAAACTACACAATCAATCATTCCAAACAAAACAGCTAAAGCAACTTTCTCAAAACTGCCATGCTCTGTCTTTTGCTTGAAAAACTCATTGAAACAATTTCAATAAATTCTGAGAAAATTACAGAGGTTACAACATGTTCACAACATTCTCCATGAATTTTTTCAGGATTTATTTCCAACAAAAACTCAACCAACCTCAGCAACAAAGCCAATGTAGAATCTATGTTCCTCAACACAGTTATTCCCAGCAGCACACAATAAATTCTCAAATAAATAGTAAATCACCTCGAAAATATTTTCCCATCCTCATAGACATTTATAAACATCTTAGAGACATGTCGGTGAAAGAAAATCCGAAAAAAAAATTCTATAATTTTTCTCGAATTTATAAGCATGCCTGTTCAAGGAATGTGCATAAACACAACAACCAGAACATTAGGGAATAAATTAGCAAAACCATATCAAATCACATTGATAAATTCTATTCTTCCACAGATTTCTATACTGATTTCGAATTTAACATAGTCAACGTGCATCATCGTCATAACCAATAGGCAGCTCCTACCTTGTTATGATTTCTTCGTTATATACGACACAAGTGGCTCTGATACCACTGTAGGAAAATCTCGGTGTGTACATCACATGCACATGGTGTGGAAAAACAAAAATTTTTGTTCCGGGACTATTGGGACCCTTTCCGGGAACTGGATCCCAACCAAAAGCGAAGCGGATCACGAATAACGGTAATTCAAATTGGATTAAATATTGGGACCCGATCCGAGAACCGGATCCCAACCGAAAAGCCATTACGGATACGAAGAACGAGGAGAATTCAAATAGGATCAATTGAATTTGATAACGAAAAACGAAGCGAAAGCGGAAGCAAAACGAATGTAAATCGAAGACAGAATCGAAAGAAGTAAATCGGAGAACGAAGCAAATAGAACGAATGAAACGAATCATATAGAAAAACAAAGCGGAGCAAAACACCGAACGAATCGAAATCATATTACTTAACAAACGGATCGAATTCAAACTTGCCCGACATCCGTGCATAAATTATCTTAAAGAAGCGTCACGTTGGAAACCTAAAACTAATCCAATACGAAAATCCGGTATAATTTTTTTTCTTTTCTTTACTCATTTCTTACATCTTCAGGCAACCTCATTCAAATCAAACAAACAATTTCCACCATTGGATAATCATTCTCATACAACTCTCAAAACTCGCTCATATTCTTATATATCCGTACAAATTCCAAAATACATTTTTATCTCAATTTTATCAAAATTTCGGCAGCATAACGACTGCATTTATCCTAACCCAAACCTGCAAAGTATTTAAAATACACTTCTAAAATTTCCAATCAAACATACAAACATCAAAATCCACCGGACCCTCCGTCCGGGATCTCATCAGAAACAAACGCAATCCTAGTTTTAAGCACTTCATAATTCTCATACATAGCCCTAACCCGTCATCGTACACAATAACTCAAACCTTATACTCTTTCATAAACCAATACATATCTTAAAAGCTTACTTACAAAGCCTTAATGGCAATTCAAGCCATTAGAAAATATTTCAAATCTCAATTCACATATCAATATAGACGATGCAAAAATCGGACCAAATGTCTTCACATTCTTTCATCCGATCTCATGCTCGAAACCTAGAGATGGGGATGAAAAGGGGTGAGCTCGGAAGCTCGTGAATAATATATTTATAAATTGAAAAATAAGCAGAAATCATTTTTTTCATAAGCGATTTGCCAAAAGGGCTTATTTTTCAATCTTTGCAATTTTTCAAAAATTTCGACTTTTCAAACAGTTTCCTCAAACCTTTCATAACTCATTTCTCATTTTTCAAAATTCTCACATTTAGTATAAACATGAATGCAATCATAGCAAATCACAAGCCACATAAAATTACAAATCAAACACATAAAACATATCAAACGGCTTGGTTCGGTCCAAAAACGGAATGTACTGCACATTCCATAAGCGATCTGTCGATCGTGAGCGAAACGTACTACACTTTTTTGCATCGCGGTCCAGTGTAGCCGTGAAGGGAGTCCGAAATCGGAGCTGTTGGACCCCGATCCTTAAGTGGCAAATTAGAGATATGAAATGAATTCAATGAGTGTTTTCGGATATGAATTATGTTATAGAAGTGTTTACGCCTTGAGGAAATTGATGAGAAAAGGAATTTATTGGTTTTGATGACTTTGAAGATTAGTCTTGGTTATGAAAGTTTAGGTGGATGAGATGATTGAAATGGAAGTTGAAAGTAAGAAATAATTAGTGAAAGTGTTATATTTTGAAGAAAATTAGAAAGTTTGACTTTTTGGAGTAAAAAGTTGACTTTTGGTTTAGGCAAAATTTGAGGAAATGATCTTCATGAAATTGTAGCTTATGTTGAGAGCTTTTCGTAGCCATAAAGTATGCTATTTTTCGATATCGGGATTGAAAGTTATGATCTTTGAAAGTTAAGTGTATTTTGCCTTGGTTTTGGAAAATGTTCTAAGTGTAGGATGGTATATGTTGTGTTTTGAGGCGATTTTCGTACTGATGTAGTTTGAATTGGAGTAAATAGTTACGTGAAAGTTATAGAGAATTTGAATAGCTTTAAAATTATGTATGATATGTGCTTTTTGGTCGATCGACCCGCGGGGTAGAATTTCAGCCGACCGACCTCTCTTCCTTATTTTAGCCATAACTTCTTCGTCCGACATCCGATCAACCTGATTTTCAAAGCGTTGGATTCCTAAGACATTTTTCTATCTTTTCATACTAGATTGATCAGTTTGGAATTAAATTGAAAAAGGTGCATTGAAACAAAGTGAGCTGATCAGTGATAAATGTATGAACAGTGTTTAGTATTTTGGATATATCTCGATCTCTAGAGCTCGGATTGAGTTTATTCTTATTTCTAATTAAACTAGAGACATGGGGATACAAATGTTATGAAGGAGTCGAGCTATGATTTAGCCTCTAAGACTTCCAAATACGGGTCGGAAAGTGTAGTGTTCAGTCTTGGTGTTGTAAGGACTGAACAGTGTTTAGTATTTTGGAGATATCTCGATTATAGAGCTCCGATCGATCTGATTTTTTTTGGAAATTAAACTAGAGATACATATCTACAAATGTTATGAAGGAGCCGAGCTATGATTTAGCCTCTAAGACTTCCAAATACGGGTCGGAAGTTTGGTGTAGTGTTGATCTTGGTGTTGTGGGGTGAGCGTTGTTGATATTTTGGAGATATCTCGATCGGTAGAGTTCAGATCGATCTGATTCTTTTTGAAAATTAAAAGAGATATGGGGCTACAAATTTTATGAAGGAGCCGACCTATAATGTAGCCTCTAAGACTTCCAAATATGGGTCGGAAGTTTGGTGTAGTGTTCAGTCTCGGTGTTGTAATGGCTGAACAACATTCAGTATTTTGAAGATATATTGATCGCTAGAGCTCGGATTGAGCTGATTCTTTTTGAGAATTAAACTAGAGACATATATCTACAATTCATATGAAGGATCTGATCGACAATTTAACCTCCAAGACTTCCGAATATGGGTCGGAAGTTAGGTGTAGTGTTCAGCGGCGGGTCTGAAGAATGGACTTCAGTAGTTTTGAGATATCTTGAGTTATAGAGCTCCGATCGATCCGATTCTTGAAGCGATGGGTTCAGGGACATTTCCCTAAAAGAAAGTCTTGTTAAAGTACTTCATTTACTTGGTCGAAATAATCAGACAAGATGTCAGTTATAAAGACCAATGAAGAACAATTTGGAAGTTTACTTAAAGGATTAAGTTTATAGGCTTAAATGGAGGGGCTTATGGGTGATTCCCCATTCATTAAATGACATGGCAATATAAAAGGGATTGGGCTGTTGTTTTTATTAAGTGAGGCACGACACTTGAATAAAAGGAAAGAAAAATAAGAAGAGAGAGGGAGAGAAGCTTGGAGAGAAGAAGAAAGAAAAGGGAGATCGATTTTAGATCTTTGATATTTTAGCCATTTGGTTTAACTCATGGAAAATGACATCCGTTCGATTATGATTTTTTAGTGATTGCTTAGTATTTCTAAGATATTTTAAGGTTTATCTTTTGATACTAGATTGATGGCTTTTATGGAATTAAATTCAAAAGGTGCATTGAAACAAAGTGAGCTGATCGAAAGAATGATAAAATGATAATATAATTTATAAGCCACTCTGTTTTCTTTAAACAAAGGGATTCTTCTCATTTCAATTGAATCATTAATGTTGCATTATTGCTTGAATGATTTGAAAAATCATTATTGATTCAATACATGAACTTTTGATGAATTGCAAATACATTTGTGTTATGCCTCGAACATTTCATGGCATTTTGTATATTCGAAAAGAGAATTCGATAATTGATTTAAGCATGATTATGTGCTTGTGTTTGGGCGAGAGAGGAATGTTTAGTTAGTCATGTGCGTCAACGTTTAAGCTGCTCCGGTTGCCGTTAGAGGCCACGAGATCTGAGAAATCGGACTCGTTGTGTTTCGATAAACTTCGGTTTATTCATTGTGTTCTGGAACTCTCGAGCCGTTATGTGTGCATTGCATTGTGAAGTATTATGATTGATGCATCCATATTTGAAATTGTGAATTGACTCTCGCAAAGAAGAACTTTTGAAAATGTGCTTTATGGGTTTCAAACAAAGTTTCTGCAAGAAAAGAAAAGAAAAGCATTTTAAAAAGGTTTTGCTTATTTATTTGTTATAAACTGTTACCCACGAGCTATAAGCTCACCCTCCTTCATTCCCATCCACAGGTGATGAGAAGAAGATCGGGTAAAGAAAAGTGAAAGTTTCCAATTGTATGTGTTCATATGGTATAATTTGTTTAGCTAAGCGATCGCTAAGAAATTTAGAATTGTTGTGTATTTATTTTGAGAATGTATTCAGATTCGGAATTATGTATTGATTTAAGTTATGTATGGGACGTGTATATGATTATGAGTATGATAAGATATTGTGGTTTGAGATTTGGATAAGGCTATTGAGCTATGGTATTGCACATGGATAGTGCGATTGTATGTGAATGTATTTGGATTAAGGAATGAGAAAGAGATAAAAGAAAAGAAAAGAAAAAAATTTATACCGATTTGGATTAAGGTTAGTCCAAGGTTTCCAACGCAATGCTTTCTCCTAAAAGTATATTATCGGATGTCGGTACTTGTGTTTCAGTTCGAATGCTTCGATTCGATTTGTGATTCGTGATCGTTTGTTTGGTTCGTCTCCGAGCCAATTCGATTTGACTTTGTTTGTATGCTTCGCTTCCAAGTTGGCTTTCGATTCGTTAATGATTTGTTTCGCTTTGTGATCAATCGTTTATTCGTTCCGCCTTCCGTTTTCGGGTTGGGGTGCTGGTGTCCGGATCGGGTCCCAACAGGAGCTCCATGCCACTAGCGGGCAGCCGGGAGAAGACTATAAAAATGGACAAGTGCGCACTCGTCCCACATATGGGACCTGACCAAACTCACATAACACATAATTGAAAATGAACATTCGAAATGCCCGAAACCTGGAGATGGGGATGAAAGGGGGGGTGAGCTCGGAAGCTCGTGGATAATATATTTATAAATTGAACAATAAGCAGAAATCATTTTTTTCATAAGCGATTTGCCAAAAGGGCTTATTTTTCAATCTTTGCAATTTTTCAAAAATTTCAACTTTTCAAACAGTTTCCTCAAACCTTTCATAACTCATTTTCTCATTTTTCAAAATTCTCACATTTTTCATAAACATGAATGCAATCATAGCAAATCACAAAGCACATAAAATTACAAATGAAACACATAAAACATATCAAACGGCTTGGTTTGGTCCAAAAACGGAACGTATTGCACATTTCTGCAAAGCGGTCCTGTGCAGTCGTGAACAGAACGTACTACACTTTTTCGCATCGCGGTCCAGTGTAGCCGTGAAGGGAGTCCGAAATCGGAGCTCCATGCCACTAGCTGGCAGCCGGGAGAAGGCTATAAAAACAGACAAGTGCGCACTCGTCCCACATATGGGACCTGACCAAACCAACATAACACATAATTGAAAATGAACATTCGAAATGCCCGAAGGCACTTTTCGAAAACCTTGATTTTCATATTTTCAAATCATAAACACATATCCAAACATGAAATCATATAGCCATTCACATTGCATCTAAATTCATCAATTTGATTACATATCAATCAAAATCATAAATATGAATGCAATTTATTTCTTTAAAACACAAATCCAACATATACATATCCATAATGCACATTTTTCAAATTTGTCAAATAATTCAAAACCATGAATTTCTTCAATCTTATATTTTCTAAAACTCATTTCCAAAATAAGGAATCTAACCCTTCGAAATCATCATTTTCAAATATTTAAAATAAGCATTAATTTATCAAAAATTCGCTTCTTAAATTTTCAAATTCACATGCTTAGCTTAAAATTCAATAAATAAATATACTACCCACCTCGAAATGATGCTAGGAACTCGTTCCGATCATCAATTTGATCCTTGCTTCTTTCCTTCTTTCAATTAAAATTGACCTAAGCCATAATCATCCAAATTCCACATCATAATTTGCATAATTCTCAAAATTAACTATAGGGAACCCAAATTTATCATTGTTCCAAGCTTTCTAAAACAAGAATTTCTAAAATTCCCAAATTCAAAATTTGACCTAAACCAATTCACTCAAATTCAATCTCATAAATAACTTTATTTTCAAAATTAATGTCATAATTCATCAATTCATACTACTTTCAAGATATCTAAACCACCAATTTCAAAAATCCTCAAATCTCAAAATTGGCCTAAACCAATTTATCTAAATTCAATATCATAAATCACAATTTCTTCAAAATTGCTTTCATATATCACCAATCCATAATTTTTTCTATGATTCTACACTAACAATTTCCAAAAACCCCAAATTATGAAATTTGGGCATAATCCCAATTAAATTTTCATCCAAAATTAAACACAACCTAAGGCATATACATCAAAATTGACTTCATATATCACATACCCATATCATTTTTCATGTTTCTCAACCAAAAATTCATCAAAATCTCAAAGCTCAAAATTTTCTCTTCCTCTTTTCTTCTTCAAATTTGGTTCTTGGTTCCCAAAGCAAGCTTCCTTCATTTTCCATCTTTTCTTTTGAAACTAACTTAAAACTCATGCTAAAGCTTCAAAATTGAAAAATAGAATGCTCTCTTCTTTCTCCATATCTGAAGCTTCTCTCTTCTCTCTCCTTATTCTTCTTTCATTTTCTTCGATTTTTCAGCCACCTTCGTGGCTTTATTTGGCTTAAAACGACATCCCCTCTTGTTTTTCTGCCATGTCACTTAAGTGAGGGGTAATTGACCAAGTTGCCCCTCCTTTTAAGTGAAATCCCAAAATACCCCTGCACAGGATTTTCAAAATCTGATAGCTTGCATCCTATTTTCAAGCATCTAAACGAAATAATTTGGACAAACTTTCTTCTTAAAAATTGTTCATCTAGATCATACAAATCCAACGCCACCAACCGAGCTCAATTCGGATCAGAAAAGAATTTATAGCCAAAATACTATCGGACCTTCACAAAATCCGAGACTGAACATTAACATAACTTCAGTCCAGAAATTGACAATCTTAGGGATGAACTTAAATTTCGATCCCTTCACAAGATTTTTAGCCCCATATCTTAATTTTATTTGGCCTTAAGAATCAACTCAATCGGAGTTGTACAGCTCCCGAATTTCGCAAAATACTGAACCATGTTCAGAAAATTATCCAACTTATAACCTATAACCAAATCTCCTACTTTGGTTCAATCAATCTCTTTCCATTTAATCTCCTAAAAATCACAATTCTTCAAGAAAATGAAATTAATTGTCTTAGGAATCTAACGCTTTGAGAATCAAATCAATCGGATGTCGGACGAATGAATTATAAGCAAAAGATTACCAAAGGGATCGGATAAAAAAAACAAAGTAACGGAACTTCAAAATTGAACTTTTCAAAAATCATATCTCTCGATCCCTAACTCGAAATTTGACAAATTTGGTGTCAATAAAAAGATCAAAGGAAGCTCTACAACTTCTCTGAAGTACTCAAAATCAAATTAGGTCTCAAAAGAGGTCGAAAACTCAATCAAAGATTCTGTCCAAAGCAGCTTTTCCTAAACGACTTCAAATTTTTTAATCGCTCATAACTCCTAGCCCCGATATCGAAAAATTGCAAACTTTATATCAATGGAAAGATAAAGACATCATATAAAACTTTCATGAAGACTACTTACTCCAATTCAGACTAAATTCATACGACGAGTGGCCTCGAAGCATAGAACAAACAAATCTATATTTAATAGCATTTTCAAAACAAAACATATCTGCAGAAAATCATATCTCTCAATCCCGACATCGAAAAGTAGCAAACTTTATGTCCACAAAAAGCTCTCAACAGAGGCTATAATTTTTATGTTGATCATTTTCTCGAATTTTGCCTAAATAAAAAAGTCAACTTTTTCTTCAAAAAGTCAAACTCCAAGTGAACTTTGACTGATCATAACTCTCACTTCCAATATTGAAAAATATCAAACTTTATAGCTACAGAAAGCTCTTAGCATAAACTATAAGTTTCCAGAAGACAATTTTCTCAAATTTTACCTCAAACAAAAAGTCAACTCTCTTAATTTTTTTTCAAATTCTCTCACTTTCTTTCTTTATTTCTTGATTTTCCACTCCCATTTCAATTAACTCATCCACTTAATTTTATAAACCATACCAATCCACTTAAAACTCCAAAGATATCAAAATCAAATCATTTCTTTTCTTATCAATATCCTTTCACCATGCTATACCCCACTTGGTTATGAGTGTTGGACCACGCTGCTGGAGCCCAACATCGAACATGAGAGCGTGGCGTGAAACATGCAAATGATACATTTAAGAGAAAGACCCGCGGAAGATTAATGGGCCTGCTGAAAAACAAACTTGAAACCTGCTTTCATGTGATTTAAATAAACAAAGCGAAACATGTAAATTAAACAATTGAGGAAGGATACCATTGGAAGTTCAATGGACCCATCGTGAACAAACTCAAAACTTACTTTCATGCTTTAAAATAAACATATCCATAAGTCATTATCTAAAAGATGAGTTTCATAAAGCTTTAAGAATATCTCAAACCAAATTACAACTTTGAGTTCAAGAGCCAAAAATACAAAATACTCTTGAACCAATAATACTTGAAATGAAACTAAAGCTTAAAAATAAACATGACAAAATAAAATGGAGTGCCGCCTTGACTCGTGACTCACTTGATCTCTTGCTCGTCACATGAATGGGGGAGATGAGAGGGGGGTGAGCTATAAAGCTCGTGGGAACATATTCATAATATAGTAATAAGCAAAAGTATTAAAAAATAACTCATTGTCGTGGTACTTGTTGAAATCATAATAATTGAGCATGTATGAGTCATTGCTTGAAAATGCTTGATTTTTGAACAATTCTTGATGCATGACACATAACAACAAATCATAAACACATAACATAACATAATGGTTTGGGTTGTCCCTGGTTCTTGATGTACTACACATGTCATCGAAATGTTGATGTGTAGACGTAGTTTTGTGAGGGAATCCTTGTGAGAAACCCTGTGCCACTAGCGTGCAGGTAGGAGAAGCCTTTCCGTGAGTCAATGTGCACTTGACTATTCGTGAGGTACACCGCAAACCCACATAATTATGCATGATTCATGTTCTTGTAAACTTGTTTGCCAAACTGGCACTTGCTTGTAATCTTGCTTGTCATATATTCGTAAAACATGATTTCATGTACATGTATTCTTGAAAGGAAAAAACCCCTTTTGGAAACCTTTTCATAATTCATGAATGCAAATCATATCACAACCTATAATCATTCATAATAGTATGTAATGCAATCGTGGATGATGCACTTTAAATGCATTAAATCTTTCTTGAGTTGAACAAAACAATGAGTGACTTATTTACTCTATTATAAACATGAACTCACCTGATTTCCTTGCTTGTTCTTGCCTAGGAATGAGTTTCCTCTTCATCCTCTTGCTCCTGTTGCCTCACTTCATCTCCTAAAGTAAGAACCAAAATCCCATTCAAAAACTCATGCTGAAACAATATTTCCATTCTTAACTTCCATCCAAAATTTCATATCTTTAGAAACTGATTCAGAACTTCATTACTTCACAAAACTTGTAGATCTATGACTCTAGTTTACAACGCCTCAAAAATTACCTCAAACGGACTTCTGTACCAAAAGATATGCTCGAACAAGGATAAAAGAGTTTAACTTACCTTAAGAATGCTTCAAATCCTTCGAAATCGTCAAACTTGAGCTTCCTTCTTTATCTCTTCTTCTTCCCCTCTCCTATGACTCTCTCCTCTTCTTCTTCTTTTCTTCTTATTTCCATTTCTTTTCTTTCTTTTCTTTTAACTCCTTAAGCCTACAAGATAAAGTAAGGACTAAAATGCCCCTCATAGTTAAGCCTAAAACGTCTTACCCTTGAGTGACTTGCCTGTTTTGCCCTCAAACATTTTTACTCTTCCATAACCATTTATTCCATACTAATCTCAAATAAGTCCTAATTTCCCATTAATACTTTCAATAAAATCAAACTATGCCATAAATCATCCAACAAACACAATCAAATTAATTCATACGTAATAACATCAAGAAAAACAAATTTGGGGCCCAACAATGAGTATAGGCAAAGTGTCAACTCTTACTAGACTGAGTACGTCAAATCTAGTCCAAGTGATATCAGTTCTCGTCCTGGGACTCATTACTTTATATGTCACTGAAGACACTCTTCATGACATATGAACTCCGACCAGAGATTTCCAAGTAATGACCCTGACAAGAGGCCATGGGTATCATCTACTGCTATAACAGAAGTGGTGAATCCTCTATTGGCTACTCAATTACCTTTGAATACCTCAAGCTGTACCCAATCACCACCCTACGAGCGACTTGTGTAAGGCAACAAGGAATGGAGTCAAAGCACAGAATCAGTATCCAAGATATCCTTGAGTACCTCAAGTCTAAGGATATTTGCACCATTGCTATGATGAGATTATCACTGACATTAGAATAGGACATCCATGTGATGATCTCATAGCAGGTCATCCAATGTACTTACTACCTCTAGTAAGCATTCACATCTCAACCATAAAATATCTCATATTTGCAGTTTCTGAGATCCACTGCTTGATCAAATCAAGGAGCTTGAGATGTGCTAGTCTCTCCGGATTAACGATGTCCAGTTTCAGTAATCCTATGACTAGGGATAATTTAGATACTGACATAATTGCACATGATAGGAATCTCAGTAGTATGATCACATCATAATTTCCTTCATGCTATGTCATTTATCATGGACTTCATTAATTTGTTTATAGATCAATATCAGTTCATAAATAATGAACAACAAATTAATAAAATATGCCTTTCTTTATTGATTTATAAAGTCTGTACACAACTTTGTACAAAACGCGCTAAAGGCGATTGCCTTTAGGGCACTACTCTAACATCTTCCTAGGCCATCGGGCAGATGTTTGCATGTTCAGATGATTCGAAACCTGTATCTAATTCTGATGAATCTAGGTCCTCCCATGTTGCCATCATGCTTTTCTTGCCTTCTCTACTCTTCTTTGGTTTCTTCTTTAGAGTCGGACATTCGGACTTGTAGTGTCCGGGCTGATTGAACTCGTAGCAGATGACAGATGACTTTTCTAGTTTGGCTTCATCTTTGCCATTCTTCTTGAAAGTCTGATTTCCTTTGGACTTCTTCTTCCACATGCGTCTTATCTTTTTGGAGATGAAAGATAATTCGTCATCATCATCACTTGACTTTGGTTCTGATTGGCTGGAGTCGTCATCCTTTGATTCTTCAATTTTCAACGCTTTTGATGATTTCCTCCTTCTATGAGTCTTGTGATTCTTCTGTCGGGCCGTCAGCGCTATCGACTTGTCCCGCTTGGGCTTGTCCTCAGCATCGAGTTCAAATTCATGAATCTTCAACGATCCAAGCAACTCCTCAAGCTTTAATACGCTCAAGTCTTTGGCTTCTTACACCACAGTAACTTTAGGTCTCCATCTCTTCGGAAGGCTTCTTTGGATCTTTCGAACATGATCTTGATTGTTGTACGTTCTTCCAAGAGCTTTCAATCCATTGATAATTGTTTGAAATCTTCCAAACATTTGATCAATAGATTCTTCATCTTTCATCCTGAAAAGTTCATATTGGCACACAAGAATACTTATCTTGGATTCTTTTACTTGGCTTGTGCCTTCGTGAGCAATAGACAATGTGTCCCACATCTCCTTTGCTGTATCGCATCCGTGGACTTTGTCATACTCGCTCCTGCTTAGGGCATACGTCAAGAAGAACTTCGCTTTTGAGTTCATCAACTGTATTCCTTCTTTTTGATCGGTCATCCATCTGATTCGTGGTATAGAATTGCCATCTTCATCTACGGGTGAATGAGGTCCGTTCTCTATGACGTCCCATAAGTCGACATGAGTAGATTCTATGAATAGCCGCATCCTATCTTTCCAGTAATGATAGTCTTCTCCGTTGAATGCTGGAGGTCTAGTGACTGAGGCTCCTTCTGTGATGTACACATGTGATTCCGCCATTATCTTTGATCCACACTTTGTTAAAGTGATCCTTGGATACCTTGCTCTGATACCAATTGAGGTGAATCACACGTTAATATAATACTTATAAAATGATATAGAATGCACGAGAAGGGGGGGTTGAATTGTGTATTCCCCTTTTTGATGAATCTTTCAAAATTTGTTTGTTAGAAGTAAAAACTCTTTTATCAAAACTTCCAATAGATTCTAGTTAATCAAAACTTTTGAAAAACTTTGTTTATGAATTAAGTAGTGATAAAACTTGAATCTAAAATGTAGAGAAGTAGAGTGAGAGTAGTTTGACACAGAGATTTATCCTGGTTCACCCCAAACCGTGGGCTACATCCAATCCTCAGAGTTTCTTTTGAGATTTCACTATCTCTTCAAACGTTACAAGTATTCTTTGCGAGCCTCTTCAGGTCTCTACAACCAGTATTCTTTCACACTTAGCCTCTGTAAGCTATCTGTTCTACTTTTTCTAAGAAAAGTGTTTGAACACTTGTTACAGTAGAATAGCTCTCAGCTAAATCAAACAATAAGCTCGTAGTTGTAATCTGCTAATTTTTAACTTCACTAATTTTGACTAACTTTGCAATCTTCGACTTCGACTTGTATTTATAGCCTTCGTCTCCAACTGCTTCTTGATTCTTGTTTCTTGAATCTTTAAAGAAACGGTTATTCAGTTGAGTTCTGTAACTAACTCGAACTGACTCCTTCATCTTCATTTCTTCGTCTGTATTTTTTTTGCGTCTGTGTCTCTACGTCTGCGTCTGCTTTAACCCTTCGTGTCTGCGTCTATTTTTACTCTTCGCATCTGCGTCTGTTTTTACTCTTCGCGTCTATGTCTGTTTTTACTCTTCGCGTCTGCGTCTGTTTTTATTTTTCGTCTGTAGGACTTCGTCTATCTGACTTCGTCTGTAGGACTTCGTCTGTCTTGCTTTATAAGTTTTTATTGATTGTCTTTGTTATACATCAAAATCATATCTAAGTAAAGTCATTTGGACTTCACAACACACACACACACACACACACACACACATAAATGATATGTTATGGAAAAGAAAGATAGGAATTATGAACGATGAGATGAAGTTAAATGTGATGAGTCAAATGAGTTGAGATTGGAGAGTTTAGTTAAAGTTAATGTAGTAGTTGAATGGATAAGAATGATGTTGCATTAGAGGAAGTGAAATTGGGAAAATTTTCAAGTCTTTCATAAGGAGAAAAATTTGTGTTCTAATTTGAGGGGAAAATCTGGACTAATTTGAGTTAGATTAACAAAGTTGTCTTTTAGAAAGTTGTAGCTTATCTTTCTAGCTTTCCAACAATATATAGTATGAAAATTTTGGACATCCGAGTCAAAAGTTATGATCTTTATAAGTGTAGGTGCTTTGGAGAGGTTAGTTAGTGATTTAGAACTTTTGGGGATGTGAGGAAGACCCAGTAGAAATACCTTCTTCTGATGCATCTTAGACTAAATTGTCTGATGCATCTTATACTGAATCATCTGATGCACTTTAGACTAAATCATCTAATTCACTGTAGACAGAATCGTTTGATGCATCTCAAACTGAATCGTCTGATCCACTATAGACTGAATCGTTTGATGCTTCTCAGACTGAATCTATTAGCCTTTTGTATGGCTCAATCTTGACCCTATAGATGACAAAATCTCACTTCAATGTCTTCATGAAAGTTGTATATCTATAATTCCTCTTTCAAACCATCTAAGAATGACCTTGATCTAACTTCTTTAGAGAAAGTTATGTCAATTGTTCCAAAATAAGTCTTAGACTGAAGCCTTTTGTGTAACCTTTCATATGGTATTGTCTGGCCTTTAGTCTATTTTGACCCTCTATATGACAAAATATTTTTTCAAGGTCTTCACAAAAGTTGTAGATCTCGAAGTCTTCATGAAAAAAAATCCTAATATGACCTCAATCTGATATCTCTAGAGAAATTTATGTTAATTGTCCCAAAATAGGTCTTAGACTGGAGCCTTTCGTTTAACCTTTCGTCTGGTTTCATTTGACCTTTTGTCTGGTTCAATTTTGACCATTTAGATGACAAAATCTTTATTTAAGGTCTTCAAAAAAGTTGTAATCTTGAAGTCTTTTTCAAAACTGTCTTAAGATGACCTTAATTTGACATCTCTAGAGAAAGGTATGCCAATTGTCCCGAAACATGTTTAATATGATTGAGAACAAAATCTTGTTTGGTTCTTTTGGACATAACTTTGTTATCCGACCTCCAAATGAAATGATTCTTATATCAATAAATTCCTAACTTATTTTTCTACCTCTTTATAAAAGATTATAGATTTTTATGTTGATTTGAAAAGGATTGATTGAATCAAAGTAAGGGTATGGGTTGGAAGAGTATGAATTGGATATTTTACTAAAAATACTTCAATAATTTGATGATATCTTGAAATGTAGAGTTTTGAATAAGATTATTCTTATTTGAAAATAAATTAGAGACATAGTGTCTAAAGGAATCAAATATAAATTCAGTTCCTAAGTCTTTCAATTTCTGGATGGAATTTAGGTATAGTGTATTTTTACAGTTTAATAACAGTCTGAAAATATTTGGGCCCTAACTTTCAGATTTCTAAACCAAATTAAATGATTTTACTGTCACTAGAAACTTAAGACAATAGAGAACAAATGTTCTGAAGAAGTCAAATTATAATTCCAGTTTGAGGCTTTCCAAAATCTGTCCTGAAGTTGAAGAATTGTGTTTGCTCACGTTTTATGATTCCGAAGAGTTGGTTCCGGAATCGGTGCCCAACATACCTAAAATCATAAAATTTCTCAGAGATATCTTATTAAACAAGTAGACAAAAATTTGTAGCTCTATAATTACTAGCCCAATGCCCTCACAGTTGATAGATGATTTGAAGCCTTTTATTCTTACCCTTGGAGGTCAAATAAAAAATTTAATTTCAAAGATTGCAATATAGAATGCAACCTCAGGTTGTCTCACTTAATCGAAACCTAATGAAATGGACCTAAGCTAGCCTAAATGTCATGAAATGCAAACTAAAGTAGTAAGGAGGGGGGTTTTGATTCTTTTAGAAAACTAACAAAATTGAACGAATTGTAAGAGAAATGTGTAAAAAGTATTTTTGGATTTTGGGAATAGGAATTTGAAAGTTAAAAAGAATGACCAAATGTGATAGAATCCTCTTGAAAAATGAGCTTTGGCTGTCATAGTTTGAAATAAATCTTGGTAGGAGTGAAAATCACTAAATTTCAAACGATAAACCTTAAAGAACTCTTTAAGTCCAAGGTTTTAATCAATGAACTCCATTTCTTAAAACCTTGTTGAATGCATCTTAGTGTGTGTAATGGGTAAGTCAATGCAAAAAGTCTTTTTGGGATCTAGCATCATTTCAATATCAAACACAATTAGGCAGATAAAAGAGAATTAATAAAATCACAAATAGGCATATATGAGACTTCATATATTCAAGCTCCAAGTTCTACATCAACAAACCCAATAACACATTAAACGTTCAACACTTGATTAAACTCTAATCAAGAAAATTCAACTACAAATTACAAATCCTAAACTTAGGAGTTCATAACAATGTAGCTGACTATGATTAAACTACTCCCATTTGAAGCCCATTGAACTCCAGTCATTGCTACATCTTCAAGAGAAAATGGTGCTTAGCCAAGGATTACTTCAGGAGAACTCACAACTGGAAACCCACCAGAAGCATCCATGGCAGTAGCTGTTGATGAAGGAATTGATGATGAAAATGGAGGAGAGGTGATGATGGATGTACGAAGTTGAGAGAGAGCCAGGTGTTATCTATATGTTTTGTGTATATCTCGGCTCTTAACCTAATATGGTAGGTTTTTAAAAGAAAGATGTTTTGGATTGGGTTGCACAGTGGATAAATTTTTGAAAATGGTTTGGGTATTCGAAAGTTCACCGTGGCGACAGAAAAGTTCGCTGCGAACTTTTTGCGAAAGGTTTTTTTCTTCATTGTTGGTTCTTTCACCGCATTGAAAGAATTAATTTCCACTGCGGCGAACTTTTCTCAAAAGTTTGGCCTGAAATTCTTCGTATTTCGCCACAACGACAGATCCCTTTCGCTGCGGCGAACTTCCTATTGTGCCTGTTCACTTGTTGACTTCATTTTAGCCTTCTTTAACTCTACATCTTCTTTTTGAGTCCCTTCTCCTTGAGTCTACTACAATGAACAATGCAGTTTGCAGTATCGATTGTTCTCAAAAAATTAATTAGTGCAATTAATACTGATTTGTGACAATTTTACTCTCAAACTTGATAAAATAAAGGTACACACTCAAGAGTCAATTTAAGCATAAAATCTAGAAATAGTAGTCAAAAAGTGTAGTAAAAGTCACAAAAATGTCGTCAATTTATATAATAAACTTAGGCTTAATCAAATTCCCCCACACTTAGACCTTTGTACTCCTGGACAAAGTTGATAAGAGTCAAAGGGACACAAGTGCGAAAGAAAATTTTTGACCATGCTTAAAATAAGAGTAGATAATTGGTAAAAATCACTTTCTTAGAAATCAATCAAAGCAGACTGAAAGAGTGCCAAGAAAATAAGCGCTAGAAGAATTTAATCTAAGAGATTGAGCAAAAGCGATTTCACTCAAGGCACGATGTTTGCTCTCATCTAACTTGTTTTTGGATAATTTCACTTTAAAATCTACTTAATCCATTTTCTACCATAAGCTTGTGATAATTCTAGTTCTCCACTACAAGAACTATAATTTCAAAAATCAGGAGGACTTTTTGAGGTTGTAATGCATGAAAGGCTAGATGAAATGGATGGAAGAGACGAAAGAAAGAAAAAAATTATGAGTGCATCACCCCAATTATGAAATAGATGTCAACTATAAGACATTATTGACATAAACGACAACATAATCTCTTTTTTTATATATATATATATATATATATATATATATATATATTATTTTTAAATATTTTCTTTTTGAGAATATATATACACTTTTTTGTGTTTTTTCTCAATAACCAATTCTTGAGATAACTAGAAGAAAACGAGAAATAATAATTGACATCATAAGAAGATGTGTGCATGTGCTCAAAAATTATGGCTCAAGGGGCTAGCAATGGATACGTGTTTATAGGGATTGTGTTTGGGTCAACAGGGTTTTGAAAGAATGCCTCTATCATGTTAACAAAATTCTAGTTTATCAAGTTTTGATTAAGAATTGAAACAAGTTCTAGAGAGATATGAAATAAGTAAATACAGAAAAAAATGAAAAAAAAAACAGGCCCAAATATCCTTCCAACAAGGTTAATATCTCAATTAACAATCTCATGGTTTAAAAACATAAAGTGCTACTTTGTCAGCATACCCTCACTTACTTTGTGTTGAAAACATTGAAAATGAAATTAGCCAAAACCGACTATCATTTAAAGAATGGAAGGTATTTTCAAAACCACAATGATTGCTTTGAAACTTATAAAATCTTTGAGATACAAGAGTGACAAGAATTTAATTAGGGAGAATTGTTGAATTGATGCAATTTAAAAACCATTTATGTAAGAGTATGGTGCCACAATGAAACTAAAAGTTTGTCGTGGCAAACAATTCAGTATGCGAACATTTCCACGGCGAAGAAAGAATTCGTTGCAGCAAAAAAGATGGAGTCCGCACATTGCCACGACGAAGGCATAGTACGGCGTGGTGAAAAACGACAAAAACTTTTAAACAACTGATTTGCCTCAATCACCAAGTTTAAAATTTGAACATTATGTATAATTGACTTGCACAAACATTTAAATGGCCAAAATGATGCACAAACAAGAATTGCAAAATGGGAAAACCTCCCCCACACTTAAACATCATATTGTTCTCAATGTGAAGAACAATTAACATTAATATGCAATAAAGTGAAAGGGGAAGGCGCATGAGTAACAAATCGAAAGGACAAAGAGAATTATATACACATTGTGGGAAAAAGTTTGTACGTTACAAAATTGAACTGATCATCTAACAAACTAACAAAAAAATAAAATAAAAGGAAAATACAAGAATAAACAATCGAACTACTCCATTGGTTGATCATCTCCAGCGTTCGAAGGATTTGTTCCCGATGGGCCAACACTGATAAGTGGGTCATCTTCATCAAAAGGAAGCTGAAAGTGCAGGTGTTCGGCGAGCAAGGCATCCATACGTCGCTGATACCGCCGATCTCGATCATGCTGGGTGATGGCCTGATGAAGGGTGTCCCAGAGGGTAGCCATGTCTGTGGATAGGCCATCGACCCAGCTAGTGAGGGTCTATAAAGTGACGGGCACAGGAGGAGCCAGAACTAGAGGATCGTCCTCGCTAGGCAATGCATCGGCATGGTTGGTAGCAACATCAGGAAGTGGGGTGGGATGGGGAGGAGGTGGGGTGGATTGGGTAGGAGGTTGGAGTTGGGGTTGTTTGAGACGGACGTTACGAAATAGAGGGGCCGTATCAAAATAGCTATCATTACTATATTCCGGGACATTATGGGCTTGAAATATGTTTGTGATGAGGTGGGGGAAGGTGATGGCGCTGGTGAGCTTGGCGGTAGTGATGGAATCATGAAGGGCGGAGGCAATGGCATTGGCGATATCGACCGGGCGACCAATCATCAAAAGGTACAAGTACAGGGCTTGCTGTTTGGTTATGTAGGCTAAGTGGCAGGTGGGGATGATGTTGTTACTAACCTAGTGGAGCCAAGGACGAGCTTCAGGGTAGAGATTAGAACGCTTTAGGTAGCGTTGATAGATTCTAGGTGGATGCCAGACGGCACTCTCGGGACAAAGGATACGAATGACATTGTCCCATGGATAGTGGTGTATCAACTGATCGTAGTAGCAGTGGAGAATAGGTGGGAGGTTGTAATGCTTACGGATGCTTGTGGTGGTGAAGGCAGTGGGGACTTTCACACCACGAAAATTAAGTTCCATGGTGTTGTGGAGGCGGGCATACGTATAAAAGTGGTGAAAAAATTTATCATTGCCCTGATCCCTAGGTTGGACTAATCCCGTGAGCTGAGATTGTACCAATTGAAGGATGAAGGAATTGTTGTAGGGGGTCAAAGGAAAGGGGCGCTCTCTAATGAATGGCCTAGCATCTAACTTTGCGGCTAGGTCAGCAAAATCAGAGTTAGCATTGTTGGGAGGATCAGAATGAGATTGACGAGAGGAATCAGATGAATTAGATGAGACGGTGGGGGAATGACAGGTAGGATCCTTAGTTCAAGGCATGTTCCTGCAGAAAAACTAAACAAAAAAAAACAAAAGGATTAAACAAAATTCACTAAAAACAAAACCTACAAAGCTCACTAAAGCTGCACTTATCACGCCACGGCGAAAAAAAAAAGTTTCTTCACCGTGGTGAAGAATTATAGCCTACCACGCTGCAGTGAAATAAGTTTCTTCGCCGTAGCGAACATGCCCTAATTTCAACTAAAACAACGAGGGAAGAAGCGGAACAAGTGAGATACTTATAAAGTAGAAGGAGGGAAGCGCAAATGCGAATCACAAACACAAAATGGGCTGAGGAGAACGAAAAGGAAGAGGGATTTCACGAGGGGGGCTTGGATTGCCGCGGCGAAATGTGAGAGAGGTTTACGAAAATGAGAAAGGGGGGTAAGTTGATAAAGAAGGGGAAGGAAATGACAAGAAAAGATAGAGGGTAGATGAAAGATCAGAAGAACATGAAGGGTAAAAGGGAAATTTCACTTGGTGTTTTTTGTGCAGATAGATCTTTCACTGTGGTGAAGGTTGCAAGAAGGTGTTTGCTGCGACAGAAGAATAATTGCACGCCGCGGTGAAGGTTGCATAAAAAATGTTCTCGATAAAATGAACCACGCTGTGGTGAAATTTTCCCTAGGGAAAAAGAAACAAGACAAACTATGACAAATTCTAAGTGGATACTCAGCTAATTTGCAAAATCCTTAATCATCACAAAACAAAATGCAATTCAACATTTATACTAATTTCCTCAATCATAGAAGATGTGTCATGCATCGAACTAAAACACAGAAGCAGAATTGCAATAACTGAAAACTAAACCTAAGTCCTACTGAAGTAGTTTCTCCCCTACACTTATTCAACATACTTATGCATAACAATGTCATCTTCAATCACAGAGTAGAAGTAACTTGTAAGTGAAGGATGAGAAACAACCTATTGTTTACGGTGGATCCTTCATCTCCTGGGTGATGTTTGGATGATAGCCATGCTATGGTTGTTGGGACTGAAACCCAACTACTTAAACTTAACACTTTCAACCTGTCTCTGATACCGTAAATATTGAGACCCAATCCGAGATCGGATCCCAACCGGAAGTCGAAAAGCAGAAGAGACGAAAAACAGAGCCAAACGCAAAACGAAAACAGAATCGCATGCGAAAGCCAAAGAAAATCGGATAACAAAGCGAAACGGAAAGCGTATCATAAATCGAAACGAAACAAAACGCAAACTTGAATCAAATCATATAGCGAAGCGAATACGATCGCATTATCGAATAACAAAATGGGAAACATAACGGATCCAAATCAGAATCGAAATGAATTCAAATTGCAAATAAAAAGTAAACTCGAAATCAAAGCATACAAACGGTTGGTTCGAACTGAATTTCAAATTCCGACATCCGAAGCGTGAACATAGAAAACTTATCGCGTTGGAAACCTTGGACTAATCAATTCGAAATCGGTATAATTTTTTTTCTTTTTATTCATTTCTTTCATCATTAATTCCATCTTATTCAAAATCAAACAAATAATTTCCACTTTTGGAAAATTTTCCTCATACAAAACTCAATCCTTAGTCACGATCTTCTTAATTATGCGATAACTCAATATCTTCATAACTAAACATATTCTTATCCTTATTCTCATTTCTTGCCATAGCAATTTCACACTCATGCCAATAAACCCATAAATTTATACACTAATACACTTATCCATATCCTACCCTACAAAAATCGAGCAGCATAACAACTGTATTTTCATAAACCCAAACCTGAAAAGGGTTTTAAAAACTCATTTCTATAACCAGCTCAATCAACACACAACTCCTCGGACCTCACGTCCGGAATCCAAACTCATACACATTCCCAGTCATATATAGTCATATTCAATTTTATACATCATTTCATAATTCACAAATCAATCCAAACCCAAAAATCGATCATACTTGTAAACCATCACAATTTATATCCTATCATCATGTACCTTCATCCATATCCATATATATCCAAAACACATTCATAACTTAATTCAGTTTATATACAAAACCATTTTGCACAATCCATAGCCATACACATTTTCCAATTCCATAACTCAAGTTCTTATACAATATCATAATCCAAAATACATCATGAATTAAATGCTTACAATACTCTAATGGCATTCCAAGCCATATACCATTACTAATAAACATAAACCAAAATACACAAAGTACAAAAACATGCACAAATCGAACTGATGTCTTGACGTCTTTCATCCGATCTTCTGCTCGAATACCTGGAGATGGGGATGAAAGGGGGGGGGGTGAGCTCGGAAGCCCGTGGGTAACATGTTTATAACTCAAATGATAAGCAAAAAAATTTTCAAACCTTATTTTCAGTTGATCAAACTATCACAGTAGGAAAAACATCGGAGGATTATTTCTCAAAAACTTCTCAATTTCTAATCTTTCATATACTTTTATGAACAGTTTGCAAAACTATCATAGTTGAAATTCCCAATTTCTCATTCATCGAACTTCCAAACCTTTTTACAATTCATAATTAAAGTCGAAAACATGAGATGCATCACATATAAATGCACCACATTCTAAACAACGCAAAAACACATAACACATCAAACGGTTTGGGTCAGTCCAAAACAGGACGTAATGTACACTCCCGCAAAGCGGTCCAGTGTAGCCGTGAAAGGAGTTCGAAATTGGAGCTCTAATGCCACTAGCGGGCAGTCGAGAGAAGGCTTTAAAAAAATGAGACTAGTGCACTGACTCTTCTTAGGGGACCTAACCAAACCCATATAACACATACTCATGCTTGAAAATTTCGGATTTGCCCGAAGGCATATTTTGAAATCTTAATCTTTCATGTCATGTCATAATCGAAACTAAAGTCACTCAATTTACAAACAAAAATTCACATAACAATTCTCAATTTTTCCCAAACAAAGAATTCACACTTTATAACATTCCAAAACATTCAATCATCATGTCACACTAGTTCACATAATCAAATTATCAATCGATAAAACACAATGAACTCAAATGAGTATTTCAACTTTATCAATTTATTCAAGAATCCATTGAATAAACAATTTAAGTCATTTATGGAAAATTGTCCGAAACAATTGTAGAATTTTTTCGTAAATCATTTGGAAACAATGACTTTAACAATTCATAAATCATTCCAAAAGCAATTGATTCAATCATTTGTAAAACAATAGCTTATAAAATCAACACTTATAATTAGCTTATAATTTGAAAAATAAACACATTATCCACCTCGAATCAATGCCGGAAGCTTGTCCCTAGCTCCAATTGACCATTTCTTCTTTCTTTCGTCCAATTCAAAGTCCCTAAACCAATTTTACCCAAATTCAACATCGTAAATAACACAATATCTTAAATTGAGTTAGAAAACATCAATCCCTCATAATTGAGCTTAGAAATGACAAACCCATAACATTTCCATGCTAAAACAAACAAAAACTCAAGAAAATCTCAAAGCTCACAAATTTCTCTTACCTTATTCTTCTCCATTTTCGAATTTCTCTGAGCTTGGAAGGAGACTCTTGACTTCTTCCATCTTTTCCCTTTGGAAACAACCTAAAACCACCCTTGGAAGCTCACAAAAATCAAAACCCTAGCCCTTCATCTTCTTCCTCCACCGAATCTCATCTTTCTCTCTTCTTTCTTTCTTTTCTTCCTCTTCTCTCATAAATTTCGTGGGTTTCCTTCTCTTCCAATGACAACCACCCTTTTATAGTGCCATGTCATTAAAATGAGTGGCCAATGACCATAATGCCCCTCCATGCAAGGCTAAATCCCTAACTCTTTAAGTTAACTTCCAAAACTGCCCCTGAACTTTACTTTAAGTCATGCTTACTTTGGACAATTTTATAATCATCAATTTGAAGGAATTAGCCAAAACTTCCTTCTACAAAATTGTTCCTTATTGTTTTAATTTCATAATGCCACCAAAATCATTCAATTTGGAGCTCTACCTCAAAAGTTTTACTCTAAACATTTCAGACTGTTCTTATGTTAACATAATTTCCTGTGCTTCAAATTCATCCAAAAATTAATATTCTTAAAGACTAAATTGGAATTCGAATCCTTCATAACATTTGTAGCCCTATCTCTCTAGTTTAATCCAAATCAATAATCACCTCATTTGGATAACTAGAGCCAAAGTCATGGCAAAAATACTTTCATGTGTTCATAATCCAAGACTAAACACTAATCCAAACTTCAATTCACAAATTGAAAGTCATAGGGGATAAATTGGAATTTAAATTCTTCATATGACTTGTAGCCACATGTCTCAATTTTATGTTTCCTTGAGAATCACTTCAATCGGATCACCACTGGTCCCGAATTTTTCACAGAACTGAACCATGTTCAGAAAATTTCCCGACTCGCTTTGATTCAAACAATCTTCCCCAATTAAGTCTCTAAATTTCATAATTTCACATAAAAATGAAATTAATTATCTTAGGAATCCAACGCTTTGAAAACCAAGTCGATCGGATGTCGGACGAAAAATATATAAGCAAAAGATCTGATAAGGTCGGATGAGGAAGGAAAAATTGCAAGATCAGAAGGAAACAAATCATTGCGATTATCATAAGATTCAATCAAACTCTTTCAATTCAACTCCAATTGATACAAATTCTCATGGAGAGATGGATACATGTCTTAGGAATTCATTGCTTTAAGAATCAAGTCAATTGGAGGTCGGATGAGTGAGTTATGCCCAAAAGAATAACCCATACTTAAACCCTAAATCGATTTGAACCTCTCTTGGAAAAACTGCCATAACTTTCAATCTAGAAGTCAGATTGATTTCTTGCTTAGACCATTTGAAATTAGACTTCAAGAGCTAAAACTTTTATGAAGACCACAAAGTCTTATTCGGCATCTAACGGTGTCAAAATCGCCATCTTTCCATGTCCGTTTAACAGAAATTGGTGATGCAAAGGGTCCTTTTTGACCCGAGAAGGTCCGTTAAATGGACTCTAAGTCCGTTAAACGGACAAGGGGCTTCCCAAAACCCCTCCAAACCATCTTTCATGCTTCCTACTTCCTTCCTAACAACATATACACTTATAATCTTCGTAATTTCACTTCTTATCATGTAAAATCACTTCATAATATTCAAATATCAAATTAATCTCATCAATCTCTCAAATCTTGTCTCAAACAATTCATCAAAACCACAAATTCTCATCATACATCAAAGCTATCACAAACACAAATCTTATGCAGCATCCTAACTTGTATCAATCATAACTCTTAACTCCAATATCGAAAACTTGCATACTTAGTATTGTTGTAAAGATAAAAGAACAAGCTAAAACTTCAAAGAAGGCAACTTTGGCCAATTCTATTTCAATTATTCCCGAATTTTCCTTGAATCAGCTTACACATTTTTATTCTACACTCAACCTCAATGCATATGATTTCTTACATTCAATAGTATCATGTCATTTACCAAGTTCCTCTCTTGCTTTTTTCCTAATATCCTACATTTCTCTACTCATCAACCATGCATAATTCATATTCCAATATCAAAATCATCTCTATCACAAATTATATACAAAAATCACTCATTTACTTTCATTTTCATATTTCTAATTTCCACTCGAAGTTCGGGGTCCAACAATGGTGAGGTAACTTGACCACTTGCCACTTCTGTGCTAACGCCCACACTCCTCGGTTCACCTAAAACATTAACAAACAATCCTTCTTCCAAGGAGCCATTAGTGAATGGGTTCATTGCGAGTTCAAACTCAGCGCATGCATCATCAATAACAATATCAAGCATGTTAACTCCTAGGAGCGAATAGTCCTCATGGGGGTATTTCATAGCCTCATACATGTTAAAAATCACCTGCTGATCTCCTACCTCCATGGTGATCGTACCTTCTTTCATGCTAATCATAGTACTAACAGTCCTTAAGAAGGGTCTACTGAGAATCAAAGAAGTGTCCTGCATAACTTCATAAGACATATCAAGCACATAAAAATAAGCTTGAAAAACTAAACTCTTAAACGAGACCAAAATATCTTCTATAATGCCCACAGGATGCCTAATAGACCTATAAGCCAATTGGAGAACTACAGATGTAGAGTTAAGATTTTTGACTCCTAATGATTGATAAACAGACTTAGGCATAACTTTAATGGTTGCCCCTAGGTCTAATAAGGCTCCCCCTATGGTAACATTACCTATAGTGCAAGGGATAGTGAAAGACCCAGGGTCTTGACATTTTATAGAGATTTGAGGCTTGAATAAGGTTGACACATTCGAGCTTACTTTTACTCTTTCATTGGGCCTAAACTTCCTATTATGGGTACATAGGTCTTTAAGGTATTTGACATAAGCAGGAACCCGTTTCACAAGATCAAGCAAAGGAATATTGACTTCCACTTTACTAAACAAATCAATTATATCTTTTTCATTCTTAATGTCAGTCATTCGCTTGCTCATCAAATATGAATTAGGAAAAAGGATGGTCTTGAAGATTTACCTCCTTACTTTGGGCTTCATTGGCTCCATACTTGCTTGATTCTACATGCTCACTTGTTGTTGTTTGTTCCTTGTAGCTCTTTGAAATAGCTCCCTTGCTCCTTGATTTAGAGTTCCTTTCAATCAAAAGTGATTTTTCTTTGGAGCTTTCGAATTTCTTGATTTTCGTCTTTGTCAAAGGCAATTCCCCACTATCAATTTCCTCTTCACATTCTTCTAGTTTATATGATCTTTAGAATCTTTTGCGTCTTTTCTTGATCTTTGAAGTTTTTAGTTTTTTATTAACCTTATCTAGTATTTGAGGGTAGTTTTGGAGCCTATTTGTAGGATGGATTGATGCACCTTGATGAATTGCGCAGGTATCAGATTTGCAGCTATGGATATGGTACAAGTGATTTAATGGCACCATTGGGTAAACTTAGAGAATTCATATGACAATGAAATCTGGTGGAGAGGAAGGAAAATGTGTAAGGAGCTTGCAATAGAAATTTCAAGTCAATTACAAGTTTAGAAAAGAAGTTATGGCCAAAAGAACGAAGAGTGCAAAAAGCTGTAAGATGACCACCTCTCTGTCACCCTCGTGCTTGTGCACGATCATGTAATAACCATATGACTACCTCTCTATCATGATCGTGTAATTACCAAATGTCCAGCTCTCTCTCACCCTCGTGTTTGAGCATGAGGGTGACAGGTAAAACTCGCCAAGATCAGGTTAAACACGAGATTTTAAGTTGTTTAACCCTCCACTTGACATGTAAAAAGGATCTAAACCCTAAGAGCCTCCACCTATTAGAAGACACACCAAAAATAGAAAAAATGAGACCTTTTGAGGCTAGTCAAAGAAAGGAAACACATAATCTACCTTAGAAAAATGGGAATAACAACAATATTTAAAAAATTTCCAACTTTTTGGAGTAGAGAGAAGGAGTTCTTGGCTTTAATCAAATTTTATTTTTTTTCTTGTTATGAATTTTACTATAAAAAAGATGGATTTTGTTGGATTGTTCATGATCATGAGTAGCTAAACAACTTGTAGGAGTTTTTTTGAACTATTTGTGGATTTCTTGTTTTGGATGTAATGAAATTTGTTTTGAGATATTTACTATACTTATACCGTACAATAGATTGAGAGGGTGAGTGTGAGTATTTGAGTTGGGTAGTGTAACGAGAGTTACCTTCCAATAGACCTAATAAATATTCAGGTTTTTCCAAATACTTGAAGAGGGATCTTATCTGTTTCCTTAAAATCACATATAGGAGTGCTTAAAATCTTAATGAAGGATTAGGAGAGGTTGGTAAGTCTAGAGACAACATAACTAATTCTAATCCACTCAATTAGGGTTAGCTAATTATGCCTTAAGAGAGGGTAATTGAACATTCGAAAATCTTGGGTCAAGCATAATTGGATCAAGAACACATGAGGAAAGCAAAAAAGGGATAGAGTAACTCCTAATTTTAAACCTTGGCCATCAAATTACTACACTTTTCCTTAATTGGTAGTTCATTGCTAGTTTAATCAATTTTCAATTAATTTCTAGTTTTTAATCTTTTGAAATCATTTTCTTACACAAAGTTTGACCTAAATTGAGTGGTGTATAACATCAATCTCTGTGGGATGATATCTATTTTTAACTACAAGTAACGACCCATATACTTGTGGTTTTTGATTAAAACTAATAGTTTAATTTGCGAATGAACAAGTTTTAGGCACTGTTACTGGGGATTGATTTGTTTAGCATCTTGTTTAGTTTAGGTGAATATTTTTCCATGTGTATTTATAGGTGCATAAACACAAGGAGCATAAAAAGATCTACCTAGTTTAGTGAAGAAGAGCTATTTGACATTATAAGACACAGAAGAGCGCTAGGAAGAGCTAAGTGCCAAGAGTTACTAAAAAGGAATATAACAAAAGAAGGAGAACTAGGAGGGGTCGAGAGAACACTGATGGATTTCATAAGGCGCCATATTAGTTCACAAGGAATCATAAGGCCTGTGGTTTAAGCAAACAATTTTAAAATTAAACCTGCACTCCTCAACATACTCCAGAATAGTGTTCAATTCTATGGGTTATCAGCTGAAGATCCCAATGCCCACCTAGTAAACTTCTTGGAGATATGTGATACTTTTAGATTTTAAGGGATGTCTAATGATGATGTGTGGCTCAGACTATGTCCATTCACCTTACGAGATCGAGCCAAGCCATGGTACAGCTAACTTAGTGCATCTCAGATTACCACATGAGAGCAAGTAGCCTAAGCCTTCCTTACCAAGTATTTCCCTTTGACAAAGAATAGTTGAATCATTAAGGAGATTACAAACTTTTAACAAAATGATAGGGAGTCCTCATTTGAAGCTTAGGAGAGGTTCAAAGAATTGCAGCGAAGCTGCCCACACCATAACCTTCCAAGGGAGTTCTTACTCTAGACATTCTACAATGGTGTGAATCAAACTACATGAAGGACAATTGATACAGCTACTGGAGGGTCTTTGATGAGGAAAACTATTGAGACAACTCATGATCTTTTGGGGGAGTTGGCTATTAACAGTTGTATGTGATCAAATGAAAGGAGTAGGCAAGGCATAAAGGAACAAAAAGGCATGATTCCAATTGATTCTGTTACAACCTTGTAAGCCCAGATTACCACCCTCATTTAGAAGTCGAACAATATGTAAGGAACTTCTTCATCCACAGTCAAAGCTATACAACCATTATATAGCAGATTATTTCTTGTTAGGAGCCAGTGGCATAGGATAGATAAATTACTTGGGCCAACCACAACAAAGAGGTAACAATCCATACTCCAACATTTATAATCCGAGGTGGAAAAATCATCTTCTTGGAGTGTTAATAACACAAGTGGCCCAGCAAGACCTCCAAGACCTGTCAGATTTTAGTAAGATCGATTTAGAACCTTGGAGAGAAAGAAGGATAGCGATGAACTCTAAATTTATAACCTAAGAAGAGTACTAGAAATAGATGTTTGCAAGCCTGAATGTAATCTTAAAGAACCATGCTTCATCCATCGATAATTTAGAGGTTCAGGTAGGCCAATTTGATACTGACTTATCTTCTTGAAATGCAGGTAGCCTATTAAACATCACTTAGGCAAATCTAAAAGAACAACTCAAGCTGATCACATTTCGAAGTGGTAAGCAGTTGGAAGAACCAAGTGTGCAACAAGGCTGTTGGAGTTAGGTAAATATAATGCCCTAGAAAGTACGTGTATTTAAATGTAACTTAATTTTCTTCCAATTACAGTTTTGTAATGAAAATATTTATTAATAATAAAATAAATGAGTTTGGTTTTATATGTGTGAGCATTATATATCTAGTCAAAAGGTATAGAGATTCTTTTGTAAGTAATAGACATATATATATACACATATGGAAACATATATATTATTAGAATCTAAATTAATTGATTCACAATTGAATCTCCACGTAAGTAAAGGAGTTTAATTTAAGGGAATAATGAGTTTCTTATCATGATAGTAGTTAAAAATTGATAATGGCACTATTAAATGAATTTGGAATCAACTACGTTTTTAAGAATAAAGTGGCTTGTTACTTTAATCTTAAAACATACAACTTAAGCATTCGCTTATCATGGACCATAATCTTGATGAGTGGTGAACTCATATGTGTATCATTATAATTCTTGATATGATCAGAATGGTTTCATATCTTTAGAAACTGATTCAGAACTTCATTACTTCACAAAACTTGTAGATCTATGACTCTAGTTTACAACGCCTCAAAAATCACCTCAAACGGACTTCTGTACCAAAAGATATGCTCAAAACACTAAAAATATCTTTGCTGGAAAAACTGGCCCTGTCGCGACGAGGCTCGCTCGTCGCGACGAGCAGCCTGGCACGTCGCGACGTGCGGCCCTTTCGCACGTCGCGGCATGCGGCTCGGTACATCGCGGCGTGCGGCCTCACGCACGTCACGACGTGCGGACGGGAGGGTCGACTCCCGAACCCAGATTTTCAAAATTTTCAACCTTGAGTCCTTCCCTTTCTCAACTACAACACATCTAACCCTTGAATCAAGTTCTATACTTCCTTTCAAAACTCATTCTAACACAAAATCATCAACAAACACAACAACCCATGCATTTCTACCAAAGTTCTACCATAAACCCTAAACCAACGTTTCTACCTTCAATCCATGCAAAACTAAGCTTTAATCCATCTCGAACAAGGATAAAAGAGTTTAACTTACCTTAAGAATGCTTCAAATCCTTCGAAATCGTCAAACTTGAGCTTCCTTCTTTATCTCTTCTTCTTCCCCTCTCCTACGACTCTCTCCTCTTGTTCTTCTTTTCTTCTTATTTCCGTTTCTTTTCCTTCTTTTCTTTTAACTCCTTAAGCCTACAAGATAAAGTAAGGACTAAAATGCCCCTCTTAGTTAAGCCTAAAACGTCTTACCCTTGAGTGACTTGCCCGTTTTGCCCTCAAACATTTTTACTCTTCCATAACCATTTATTCCATACTAATCTCAAATAAGTCCTAATTTCCCATTAATACTTTCAATAAAATCAAACTATGCCATAAATCATCCAACAAACACAATCAAATTAATTCATACGTGATAACATCAAGAAAAACAAATTTGGGGCCCAACAATGAGTATAGGCAAAGTGTTAACTCTTACTAGACTGAGTACGTCAAATCTAGTCCAAGTGATATCAGTTCTCGTCCTGGGACTCATTACTTTATATGTCACTGAAAACACTCTTCATGACATATGAACTCCGGCCAGAGATTTCCAAGTAATGATCCTGACAAGAGGCCATGGGTATCATCTACTGCTATCACAGAAGTGGTGAATCCTCTACTGGCTACTCAATTACCTTCGAATACCTCAAGCTGTACCCAATCACCACCCTACGAGCGACCTGTGTAAGGCAACAAGGAATGGAGTCAAAGCACGTAATCAAGATTCAAGATATCCTTGAGTACCTCAAGTCTAAGGATATTTGCACCATTGCTATGATGAGATTATCACTGACATTAGAATAGGGCATCCATGTGATGATCTCATAGCAGGTCATCCAATGTACTTACTACCTCTAGTAAGCATTCACATCTCAACCCTAAATATCTCATATTTACGCTTCGAGATCCACCGCTGATCAAATCAAGGAGCTTGAGATGTGCTAGTCTCTCCGGATTAACGATGTCCAGCCAAGAATCCTATGACTAGGGATAATTTAGATACTGACATAATTGCACATGATAGGAATCTCAGTAGTATGATCACATCATAATTTCCTTCATGCTATGTCATTTATCATGGACTTCATTAATTTGTTTATAGATCAATATCAGTTCATAAATAATGAACAACAAATTATTGAAATATGCCTTTCTTTATTGATTTATAAAGTCTGTACACAACTTTGTACAAAACGCGCTAAAGGCGATTGCCTTTAGGGCACTACTCTAACATCTTCCTAGGCCATCAGGCAGATGTTTGCATGTTCGATGATTCAAACCTCATATCGATTCGATGAATCTAGGTCCTCCCATGTTGCCATCATGCTTTTCTTGCCTTCTCTACTCTTCTTTGGTTTCTTCTTTAGAGTCGGACATTCGGACTTGTAGTGTCCGGGCTGATTGCACTCGTAGCAGATGACAGATGACTTTTCTAGTTTGGCTTTATCTTTGCCATTCTTCTTGAAAGTATGATTTCCTTTGGACTTCTTCTTCCACATGCGTCTTATCTTTCTAGAGATGAAAGATAATTCGTCATCATCATCACTTGACTTTGGTTCTGATTGGCTGGAGTCGTCATCCTTTGATTCTTCAATTTTCAAAGCTTTTGATGATTTCCTCCTTCTATGAGTCTTGTGATTCTTCTGTCGGGCCATCAGCGCTATCGACTTGTCCCGCTTGGGCTTGTCCTCAGCATCGAGTTCAAATTCATGAATCTTCAACGATCCAAGCAACTCCTCGCTTTAATACGCCAAGTCTTTGACTTCTTGCACCGCAAAGAACTTTAGGTCTCCATCTCTTCGAAGGCTTCTTTGGATCTTTCAACATGATCTTGATTGTTGTACGTTCTTCCAAGAGCTTTCAATCCATTGATAATTGTTTGAAATCTTCCAAACATTTGATCAATAGATTCTTCATCTTTCATCCTGAAAAGTTCATATTGGTACACAAGAATACTTATCTTGGATTCTTTTACTTGGCTTGTGCCTTCGTGAGCAATAGACAATGTGTCCCACATCTCCTTTACTGTATCGCATCCGTGGACTTTGTCATACTCGCTCCTGCTTAGGGCATACGTCAAGAAGAACTTCGTTTTTGAGTTCATCAACTGTATTCCTGCTTTTTGATCGGCCGTCCATCTGATTCGTGGTATAGAATTGCCATCTTCATCTACGGGTGAATGAGGTCCGTTCTCTATGACGTCCCATAAGTCGACATGAGTAGATTCTATGAATAGCCGCATCCTGTCTTTCCAGTAATGATAGTCTTCTCCGTTGAATGCTGGAGGTCTAGTGACTGAGGCTCCTTCTGTGATGTATACATGTGATTCCGCCATTATCTTTGATCCACACTTTGTTAAAGTGATCCTTGGATACCTTGCTCTGATACCAATTGAGGTGAATCACACGTTAATATAATACTTATAAAACGATATAGAATGCACGAGAAGGGGGGGTTGAATTGTGTATTCCCCTTTTTGATGAATCTTTCAAAATTTGTTTGTTAGAAGTAAAAACTCTTTTATCAAAACTTCCAATAGATTCTAGTTAATCAAAACTTTTGAAAAACTTTGTTTATGAATTAAGTAGTGATAAAACTTGAATCTAAAATGTAGAGAAGTAGAGTGAGAGTAGTTTGACACAGAGATTTATCCTGGTTCACCCCAAACCGTGGGCTACATCCAGTCCTCAGAGTTTCTTATGAGATTTCACTATCTTTTCAAACGTTACAAGTATTCTTTGCGAGCCTCTTCAGGTCTCTACAATCAGTATTCTTTCACACTTAGCCTCTGCAAGCTATCTGTTCTACTTTTTCTAAGAAAAGTGTTTGAACACTTGTTACAGTAGAATAGCTCTCAGCTAAATCAAACAATAAGCTCGTAGTTGTAATCTGCTAATTTTTAACTTCACTGATTTTGACTAACTTTGCAATCTTCGACTTCGACTTGTATTAATAGCCTTCGTCTCCAATTGCTTCTTGAATCTTGTTTCTTGAATCTTTAAAGAAACGGTTATTCAGTTGAGTTCTGTAACTAACTCGAACTGACTCCTTCGTTTTCATTTCTTCGTCTGTATTTTTTGCGTCTGTGTCTCTACGTCTGCGTCTGCTTTAACCCTTCATGTCTGTGTCTATTTTTACTCTTCGCATCTGCGTCTGTTTTTACTCTTCGCGTCTACGTCTGTTTTTACTCTTCGCGTCAGCGTCTGTTTTTATTCTTCGTCTGTAGGACTTCGTCTATCTGACTTCGTCTGTAGGACTTCGTCTGTCTTGCTTTATAAATTTTTATTGATTGTCTTTGTTATACATCAAGATCATATCTAAGTAAAGTCATTTGGACTTAACAACACACACACACATAAATGATATGTTATGGAAAAGAAAGATAGGAATTATGAACGATGAGATGTAGTTAAATGAGTTGAGATTGGAGAGTTTAGTTAAAGTTAATGTAGTAGTTGAATGGATAAGAATGATGTTACATTAGAGCAAGTGAAATTGGGAAAATTTTCAAGTCTTTCATAAGGAGAAAATTTTGTGTTCTAATTTGAGGGGAAAATCTGGACTAATTTGAGTTAGATTAACAAAGTTGTCTTTTAGAAAGTTGTAGCTTATCTTTCTAGCTTTCCAACAATATATAGTATGAAATTTTTGGAAATCTGAGTCAAAAGTTATGATCTTTATAAGTGTAGGTGCTTTGGAGAGGTTAGTTAGTGATTTAGAACTTTTGGGGATGTGAGGAAGACCCAGTAGAAATACATGATCTTCATTATGTATGAGATATATAATGAAACAATATAGGATGGATAATAAATTGCATTTAGACAAGATGGTAATTAAAACTTAAAGCCCAAAATGATTGAGTGAGAGAGGATGCTCATGTGAGAGTCCAAGGTCTCCAAATGATGGCCCATTTGCATATAGTGAAGTGTTACTCCCAATTGGAGGGCATGAATCCTAAGTCTTGCATGGTTTGGGTTTCCTTATGGATAAGTCCATTTATTGGTAGCAAATGTGTCCTCCCACTAAGGCATGATTTGCAAGTCCCATTAGTGAATGAATCAAATGGTTAAACACTCAACATATTTTATCAATAACCTGCCCACCATAGCTTTGTTGGTAAAATTATGGACCAAATTAAAATGCTTTTTTAAAAGTTAAACATGAAGATGCTTGGTAGCTTTTTTAGTGGGAGGTCCTAGTTTTTCTTTTAATGGATAAGATGGTCCACCATCATTTAGTCTATTATAGATAAGAAAAATAATTTTCGTATAAAGACTTAACTGTTTTTAGTATTTGTTAAATCTATCATCATACATACATGCATCATGATTTTATACTAAGTTCCAATTTTATTGACTAGTATGCTCATGTTTCAATAATTTATATTTTTAGACATAATCAACCACAAAATGAATCCACTCACTTTGCTCTTGACAAATAACAAATTAGAAAACAGAGAGAATTTTAATGAACGAAGACGTAACCTTGACATTGTTCTGCAATATGAACATATTTCATGGGTTTTAACTGAAAATGAGCCTGCACCTTCGGGTGGGGATTAAACTTCTATGATAGACCAACAATATGAGTGTTGACAGAATGCTAACAAGACTACTAAGTGTTATATTTTAGTTTCTGTTAGTGGCATGTTGCAAAACCAAATTGCTTGTATGAAAACTACTAATGCTATTGTTCATCACCTACATGAGATGTTTGTTGTGAGGACTAGGTTTGCAAGAGTGCCAAACCCTTTATAATCTCAGACAAAAACCTAGTGAACCGATGCGGGATTACATGATGAAGGTAATCTTTGCAATCATTGAGGCTGAGATGCTTGGGGTGGACATGGATGTAGATATGTAGATGATTATGATCATCAATAGTTTAAACTCTTCCTTTCAGCAGTTTAAGTTAGACTATGAGCTCAATAGCAAGGATTACACCTTGAGTGAGTTAATGAACACCCTTTAGAGTACGGAGGAGATATTGAATATCAAAGATTATGGGCTATAAGCTAATGTAACATCTTCTTCTAAGATCAAGGGTAAGGGAAAGCAAAAGAAGAAGGGTTTAATGAAAAAGAAGGCCCAAACAGGGGTCAAGGCCTAACCTATGAAAAAGAAGGCCAAAGAGAACACCAAGGGAAAGTATTTCTATTGTGATGAGATGGGCCACTAGAAAAGAAATTGTCCAGTCTACCTTGAGTCCCTCAAAAGTAAACAAGGTATGGGTTTCCTAAGTTTGTTAGGAACTAGAAATGTGGAAGAATTATCTGATTCCTGGATATTAGATTCAGGAGCCACTCACCATGTTTCTAATTCTTTACAGGGGTTCCATCAAAGGAAAAAACTACCCAAAAGCCAGTTTCAAGTCAAGATAGTAGATGCATCCTATGTTTCAACAGAATCAGTGGGAGTAGTTATCTTAGAGTTTCCTAGTGGTCATAGGTTATATTTGGAGGAAGTTTATTACATGCCAATGATTGTAAGGAAAATGATTTTTATTTTTTGTCTAATAAAATATAGTTATTCCTTATATTTTGAAAGTTTTGTTTCACTGTATGAGAATAAATATTTTATTTGTGATGCGATAATTAAACAAGGATTGTTTTTTATAAAACCTATGACAAGCTCACTAAACACCACAGAGTGGATAAAACCAAGACATTCCAATGACTCTAACATTAATTCTAAATATCTGTGGCACTTAAGAATAGGTCATATCAATAAGAAAAGACTTGATAGGTTAGTAAAGGATGAGATCCTTATGGGCTTGGATAATGATCTATTACCCACCTGTGAATCTTGTATTGAAGAAAAAATGATCAAGGCCTCATTTCCTTCTAAAGGAAACATATCTAAATCTATGTTGGACCTAGTACATATGGATGTGTGTGGGCCCATGAACGTACAAGCTAGAGGATGTTATGAATACTTTATAACCTTTATATATGATTACTTAAGAAATGACTATTTGTATTTGATGTATAAAAAACAAATCTTTTGAAAAGTTCAAAGAATTCAAAGCCAAAGTTGAAAAGAAACTAGGCAAGCTATTAAAACAACTTCAATTGGATCGAGGTGGTGAGTACTTAGCTGGAGAGTTCCAACAATATTTAATTGATAATGGAATTGTTTCCAATTTTTCATCTCCTCGAACACCTCAACAGAATGGTGTAGCTGAGAAGAGAAATAGGACTCTATTGGAAATGGTAAGAATAATGATTTCTTACTCTAGCCTTCCAGAATCATTCTGGGGATATGCCATACAAAAGGCAACGTATCATCTTAACTGTTCTCTATCCAAATTGGTGCCTAAAACACCCAGGGAGTTGTGGATTGGTTGAGTGCCTTCATTATGAAACTTAAGGACTTGGGGTTGCCCAGCCCATGTTATAAGACTTGAGTCCACAAAGATGGAACCAAGATCAAAAGTATGTTTGTTTGTAGGATATCCTAAGGGAACTAAAGGGTACAATTTTTACAATTCTCAAGATGGGAAGATATTTGTGTCGACAAATGTGACCTTCCTAGAGGAAGAGTTTGTGAGAAATCACAAAGGAGGAAGTGAAGTAATAGTAAAGGAGTTAGTTATTTCGTCTAATTCAAGAGTTGATATGGATATAATACAACAAGATGTTGAAATGGATTCAGTAGTTAAATCAAAAGTGCAACCTAAACATCATGTTGTGTCTAGACATAGTGGGAGGGTTGTGAGTCAACCATATAGGTATCTAAGTCTAGGAGAAGGCTTTATTGCCATCTCAAACCAAGAAGAATTGGATCCCATTACATATACACAGGCTATTAATGATATTGATGTAGAAAAATGGCTTAAGGTGATGGAATCGGAAATAGATTCCATGTACACCAATGAAGTTTGAATCTTTGTAGATTTATCATCAGATGTAAGAGCCATAGGGTGTAAATGGATCTACAAAAGGAAATGAGGATCAAATGGAAAGGTAGAGACCTTTAAAGCTAGATTGGTAGCTAAGGACTATACGCAAAAAGAGGGTATAGATTATGAGGAGACTTTTTCTCCTGTTTCCATGCTTAAGTCCATCAGTATTCTTTTCGCCATAGCAGCCTATTTCAATTATGAAATATGGTAAATGGATGTCAAAACCGTATTTCTTAATGCGGATCTTCAGGAGACCATTTATATGGCCCAACTAGAAGGATTAATTGAGCCAGGTAATAAGCATAAGGTATGCAAGTTGCAAAGGTCCATTTATGTACTTAAGCAAGCGTCTAGGTTTTCGAGCAATAGGTTTGATAAGTGTATCAAAACCAATAGGTTCATACAAAACCTAGGTGAGCCTTGTGTCAATAAAAGGATACAAGATGGAAAGGTTATTTTTCTAATCCTGTATGTTGATGACATTTTGCTCATTGGGGATGATGTGGGAATGTTATCTACAGTTAAGGGATGGATGAATAAATAGTTTTCAATGAAGGATTTGAGAGGCTAACTATGTTCTAGGGATCAAATTTATAAGGGATCGTAAGAACAAATAGATAGCCTTGTCTCAACTAACCTACATGGAGAATATGTTCAAGAAGTTTGCCATGCAAGATTCCAAGAGGGGTTTCACACCTACTAGACATGGAATCAAACTTTCAAAGGAACAAGCACCTAAAACCCAAGAGGAGGTTGAACGCATGTAACATTCCATTCGACAGTTGGAAGTTTAATGTATGCAATGCTTTGCACTAGACCAGATATCTGTTACGCAGTGGGATTGGTAAGTTGATTTCAATCCAATCCAAGAATGTAACATTTTACTACGATTAAGTGTATACTGAAGTATCTTTATAGGATGAAGAACTTCATGCCTATTTACTCTGGAAGTAATCTTATTCCAATGGGATATATGGATTCTAATTTTCAATCAGATGTTGATTCGAGGAAATCAACTTCTAATTCTATATTTGTTTGAGGAGGTGGAGCCATAGTCTACAGGAGTATCAACTAATCTTGTGTTACTGATTAGATTATAGGGGCTGTATGTTGTTGCTTGTGAAGCAGCAAAAGAAGAAGTTTGGCTCTGCAAGTTCCTAAATGATTTCGAGGTGGTTCCTGAAGCAAAAAAGGTCATTACACTTTGTTGTGATAATAGTGGGGCAGTGGGTAATTCTAAAGAACCTTAAAATCACAAAGCTTCCAAACACATTGAACAAAAGTACCATCTCATGAGGGAGATAATATAATGTGGAGAGGTGAATGTTGATACAACTCACCAAGGCAATAGAGACTTGAGGATGCCAATGGGTCCAATTACAAGGTCGCGCTCCAACAAGCTCAAAGATCAATTTCATATTTATGTACAAGCTTTTGTTTCACAAGAACTTCAAGAAGTTTTGTTGATCAAGCTTGGAGAAGAGCTTAGGAAGACACCTAAGTGTGTGTGCACATTGGAGGCATCAAACCAAGAGGGCTAACACTTAGCCAATTTTCACAAGCACAAGTCTAATCAATGGGCTTGGGCTTATTTTATCTTATAAGGGGCATGTGGACTTCTTTTAGGCTTTTTCATGGGCTGGTTTGCATTAAGTGTGCATGTGCTTTATTAAAAAAGTCATGTGCATGTTTTATTTTAAGGAACCAAGCTTGTGGGCCTAGTTTAAAAGCCCAATTCGCCCCTCTTAAGTTAGTCTTCTATTTTGTGGTTTTCTTATCCTATTTGGACAAGGACTAGTCAATTTTAATTAGTTTTGAAGCCCAAATCCATGTGAGATTTATTCTTGGGCAGATTTGTTTCAAGAAGGCTTTTTTTATATTTTGGGCTTTATTTAGGGTTTTTAGGTTATCTTTGTTAGGGTTTACATTGCAAAGGGTATTTAAACCCTTGCTTTAGCCATGAACACGAGTTTTAGAGAGAGATCAATAAAATTAGAAAGCATTCTTCAAGAGAGAATTGAGATTCTTGCTTGTTTTACCTTAAGGATTGATTCAACTTATCAAGTAAGTTCTAACTTTGTATGCTAATTCAATTCCTACAATCTTATACTCTTTGTTACCAATTCCTTGCTGTTTTGGGGGTGAAGGGTCTTGTTAGATTGATTGAATTTAGGTTTGGGAACAATCATTAAAACGGAGGTGATCTAGACATTGATTCTAGGTTGTTGCCATATCAAATGTGGTAAAGATTCCCGCAGAGAAAAACCTTGTTGTTCCATTCATAAAGATATTGTCTCAAAAGAGCTTTGAGAGTCACCTAGAAGGGATGGGTATGAGGTATATGTTATACTTGCTTTAGAGAAAGTGGGAGAATGTTGGAGTTATGTAAATATAGTGTCCTAGAAAGCAAGTGTATTTACATGTAATTTAATTTTCTTCCAGTTGCAGTTTTGTAATGAAAATATTTATTATTAGTAAAACAAAATAGTTTGGTTTTATATGTATGAGCATTATATATCTCGTAAAAATTACTGAGATTCTTTTGTAAGTGAATCTAAATTAATTGATTCACAGTTGAATAATCAAATTGGTTGTTTAATTATGGTTTATACTGTAGTGTTGCGATTTATCTCCATGTAAGTAAATGAGTTGACTTCAAGGGAATGATGAGTTTCATATCATGATAGTAGTTGACTATCGATAATGGCACTATAAAATGAATATGGAATCAAACATGTTTTAAAGAATAAAGTAGGCTGTTACTTTAATCTTAAAACATACAACTTAAGCATTGACTTATTAATTGAAACATGTATCAGGGAACATCACTGAAATAGATTTTATAGTGATATCATCATTTCTAGATGTTTTAAGGAGATTTCATGATTAAACTAGCATTAGTTTCCCATCAAGTCTTAACACCAAGATGAGATCTTTTGTCTGAATCTTCATATAAATTAAATGGGAGATCTAGAAGAAAAAACCAACATAAGAGCAAAATTGTAATTTTATCCTTTGTTGTGCAGATGGCTATAATTAATTGTCTTTAGTGCAATGACATTTAATTAACAAACAAGAATTTATTCTAATGAGATTAAATTAATTCTCGGCTTATTGGAACTTGAATTATTTAAGTCCAATAAGATTCCCCACTTGGCTTCAAGGAAGGTTATCAAGCAAAGTAAGAAATATAAATGGAGGTTTTAAAAGCCCATAATTGAATGTTGAGCTTGCACTAATTAATGGTTAATTAGAAGCCCAAATGTACATTTAGAAATGGGCTAGAATTTGGTTTCATTTGATTAATTGGATTAATTAAATTAAAACAAAAATTTTAAGATAATAAAGTGCAATTTTGTTTTTCATTAGGGATGAATGTGCAGCTGCACATTTAACATTAAATTGCTAAATAAAGATGGTCTTTATTATGGTTTATCATCATTAAATGAAGTTATGAACTTACCATTAAATGGTTTAATGTTTATCTTTTAATGATAGCATGTAACCTATTAGCATTCATTTGATTAAAGAAGAAAAATGTACATTGGATGTACCATCTTCTTTCTTTCATCATCAAAAACGAAATTGATAGGTCTCATTAGGTTAATAGACTTTTCATATAGTCAACTTAAAGAAAAATGAGAAGAGTCTCATTTAATGGATTCTTTATGATTGATTAAATGAAGAAATGATGCATTGGTTCGAAAACTTTTCTTTCCTTTGTTGTGGTTCTTACATTTTTATCACTCTCTTTCCTATTTTGCATGAAAAAAATCAAAAAATTGCATGAGAGTGTCTCATTCTTGGTCTTCTTTCTTCTAGGAAAATTCTCCTCCAAAGTTTTCTTCTCCTTTCCCACCAAAAGATCTTATTAAACAAGTTGTCCAGGAAGATCAAGCGGTAGATCGGATTGGTCGAGGATAAAATATCGAGAAGAGGAAAAGGTTTTGAAATTTACTGTTTCTCCAAATATGACATGCTTTCTTTTTCTGATCCAACAAGGGCAAGGAGATATAAGTGAAGAAGGAGGAAGGGCAAGAAGAAGAGAAGTCATACGTTCCACCACCATCCTATATGCCTAAGCTTCTATATCCACAAAGGGTGAGACAGCATCAGGTAGACACTCAGTTCTCCAAGTTTTTGGAGAAGCTTCAAATTAACTTGTCATTGGTCAAAGCATTGGAGTGCATGCCCAAGTATGTGAAGTTTATCAAGGACATACTTACACACAAACACATTTAGGATGACAATCAAACAGTGACCCTGACAGAAAATTGTAGTTCAATCATTTCAAGCACATTGCCATCAAAACGAAAAGATTTAGGTAGTTTTACAATTACATGTGTTATTGATGACTTTGAATTGGTTAAATGCTTATATGATTTTGGTGCAAGTATTAAAATTGTAGTTCAATCATTTCTAGCACATTGCCATCAAAACTAAAAGATTTAGGTAGTTTTACAATTCCATGTGTTGTTGATGACTTTGAATTGGTTAAATGCTTATATGATTTTGGTGCAAGTATTAATTTGATGCCTTTATTTGCTTTCAGGAAACTGGGCTTAGGAGAAGTCAATCAACATCCATTCTCAATCAACTTGTGAATCAATCCATTAAGAGACCATTCGGAGTTGTTAAAGATGTATTGCTAAAAATAAATAAATTTATTATTCCGGTGGATTTTGACGAGGATAGGAGTTGTCCTTTGATTTCGAGAAGGCCCTTTATGAGTACTGGTAGGGCATTAGTTGATGTGCATGAAGGAAAATTTGTTTTAAAAATTGGTGATGAATAGGTTGAATTTAATATGTCTAAAACTCTAAAGAAACTGATGGATAGTACTGCATGCATGAAGATTGATATTGTAGATGATTGTGTGAAGGAAGCAGAAAAGGAGGTTGCAGAAGTTGTTGAAGTGAATATGGATGAAGGTGTGAATGAAGAAGAGTTATATTAGGAAAGTGAGCAAAAGAGAATTTGGAGAGAACGGATGTCCCTACACCACCCTCCCTTGTTAAGCCACCCACCTTAGACCTAAAACCCTTAACTTTTCACTTGAGGTATACTTTCTTAGGTAAGGACCACACCCGGTCATCATATCCAACTCATTGGATTTTGAGCAAGAAAAGAAAGTGGTAGAAACTATTAGGAAGTGGATGAGAGCTATGGCATGGAAAATTCCTAAAATTAGGGGGGATTAGTCCTATTGTGGTGATGCATAGGATTAACCTTAAGGAAGGATGCAAAACAGTGAGGGAGAGACAAAGAAGGTTAAATCTACACATATAAGAGGTTTTGAAGAAGTCGTGAAGCTCTTGGATTCAGGGATTATTTACCCCATTTCAGATAGTGAGTGGGTGAGTGTTGTTTGTAGTGTAACATCCCATCCCCGATGGGAAGGTTACATTGGTAAATTGGGACAGGCTAGTTGATTTCATTGCATATTTTGATTTGAACATTTATTTGACCTTTAATTTTAGAGGAATGACTCTTTTGCACATGCACATATAGGTACATGCATTTCTGACATTCCCGACATTTAATTGTGAAAATGATATGAATTATGATTTATTGGGAAATTATGGAAAATTTGGGTTTGAATGATTGAATTGGGACTGTATTAGAATGATCACCAATAGATAGTGAACCTTAGTAAATATTTCTGAAAATTTTGGGAGTAAATGTCTGGACCGAAAATTTTCCGAGTGATGGACTGATTGATTGTATAGCACTTGAATATCGGTCCAATGGCCATGAAAAATTAGATATACAATTTTGGAAATTAATATGTCGAGCCATGAAATTTGGAGACGAATTAGACTGGAAATAATTGTAGAAAGAGAAAGAGATTTAAATGTCTTGTGAGGAAAAGACCAGAGGAATATTTGTTTTACCTTTAAATGCCTTAGGTTTTCAAAATTTTGAAGAAAGGAAATCCTTTCTCTCCTAGGGCACGATTGTTTCTTCTTCCTTAGTGATTTTCGTTCTTCCTCCCTTTGTGATTTCCATTGCTAGCTTGCTTGCTTCTTCTCTCCTTGCAAAGCGAAGCTTTAACCTTAAGGAAGATGAAGATTTTGAGGTTTTGAGGGGGAGCCCGTAGGGATTAAAGAAACTGGAGAATTTGGTAAGTAAATTGATTGTATGTTGTTATTTGTTAGTTAATGCATTCATAGGTTTGATTGTGAAAGGTTGGGGTAGTTATGGGTGCGTTGTAACTGGTTTTAGAGAGAGAAATGAAAAGGAGAATCGGAGAAGACGGGAGCACGTCATGACGAATAATAATTTAGACGTCGCGACGAGCATGCGCCGCAACGAACGTAGACGTCGCGACGAGTGAGAATTTTATACGTCGCGATGAAGGAATTTTTGCATGTCGCGACGAGCGACACGTCGCGACAAGCATGGGTTGACATTGCGACGAGCGGGCGTCACGACGAGAAGTTAGACGTCGCGACAAGGGACACTTTTTTGAATTGAATTAGTTTAGTTTATGGGTCCTAAATAATGGTGTAGACCTCTAATTGAGGTGATTCTTGATTCGTTATGAACTAGAAAAAGAGGTCTACAATTTAGGAATAGAAAGAAAGTATTAGATGAAATTTGAGAATAGGTTTTATTACAACCTAGGGGTTGTTTATTGATAATTGAGATAAAATTGTACGATTCTGAACTTAAGGAAATGCTATTGGGATTGTAGAAACTGAGCCTAAAGGGTGAATTTGGATTTAGAGAATAGTGACACTGAAATTGAGGTCTTTCTTGAGAATATCCTAGTGGGTATGAGTTGGAAAATTGACTGAGTGTTAGAACTGAAATTGGTAGAGTCCCATGACATATTATTGAATTGAAACGAGTCATTATTGAATAATTGAGTGAAAAGTTAGATTGTGACAAAAGAAAGTGAAAATGGGAAATAGTGCCGGGAAGATCATAAATAGGCATTGTACATCTTTTAATTACGACATGTGCATCATTGAATTTTATTGATTATGCATTTTGTAATGAATGAAATGATTTGATTGTTATAGAGGCCCCGATGGATCTTTATTCCACGGACAGTGCTGGAGCTTCCAGGCAACAGCTAGGAAGTTCAGGTGAGTAACCTAGTTGGTTCCTCAACCTGTATGTGTTTAATATTTTGCAATTATGCCATGTGGAGATAATGGAGGGATATATGTGTTTGCTTTGATTGATTTCGGACCACGGGTGTCCGAAGTATTTGAATGTAATATTGAAGTGCAAATTGTGAATACTGTATGTGAATGCTGCTATGAAATGAATTGTGAATATGAAATTTGTTAATGACTGAATTACCGGACCGAAGGTCCGAAGGAATGGGAATTGGTCTTTGAAATGTAAAATGATTGTGAATGTGAATTGATACATATGCGTTCATGCATGATACAACTCACCAAGGCAATGGAGACTTGAGGATGCCAATGGGTCCAATTACAAGGTCGCGCTCTAACAAGCTCAAAGCACAATTTCAGATTTATGTACAAGCTTTTGTTTCACAAGAACTTCAAGAAGTTTTGTTGATCAAGCTTGGAGAAGAGCTTAGGAAGACACCTAAGTGTGTGTGCACATTGGAGGCTTCAAACCAAGAGGGCTAACACTTAGCCAATTTTCACAAGCACAAGTCTAATCAATGGACTTGGGCTTATTTTATCTTATAAGGGGCATGTGGACTTCTTTTAGGCTTTTTCATGGGCTGATTTGCATTAAGTGTGCATGTGCTTCATTAAAAAAGTCATGTGCATGTTTTATTTTAAGGAACCAAGCTTGTGGGCCTAGTTTAAAAGCCCAATTCGTCCCTCTTAAGTTAGTCTTCTATTTTGTGGTTTTCTTATCCTATTTGGACAAGGACTAGTCAATTTTAATTAGTTTTGAAGCCCAAATCCATGTGGGATTTATTCTTGGGCAGATTTGTTTCAAGAAGGCCTTTTGATATTTTGGGCTTTATTTAGGGTTTTTAGGTTATCTTTGTTAGGGTTTACATTGCAAAGGGTATTTAAACCTTTGCTTTAGCCATGAACACGAGTTTTTTTTAGATCAATAAAATTAGAAAGCATTCTTGAAGAGAGAATTGAGATTCTTGTTTGTTTTACCTTAAGGATTGATTCAACTTATCAAGTAAGTTCTAACTTGTGGTGTTAATTCAATTCCTACAATCTTATACTCTTTGTTACCAATTCCTTGCTGTTTTGGGGGTGAAGGGTCTTGTTAGATTGGTTGAATTTAGGTTTGGGAACAATTATTGAAACGGAGGTGATCTAGACATTGATTCTAGGTTGTTGCCGTATCATCTTTGGTATCAGAGCCTAGGTTTTAAATTCAATCTTTATTTTTAATTTTCTGTTTGTTCTTGATTATTATAGTTAGTTTATCATTGAAATTCGAAAAAGAAAGAAAAGAAACAAAAAGAGAAAAGAAAGAAGAGAAAGAAAAAGAAAGAAGTAAAAAAAAAGAAAAAAATCAAGATTGTGAATCTTTGTGAGTTTGAGTTGATTTGCTTGCAAGATTCATCAAGAAACGAATCTGATCATTCTAGAATTCTTTAATTCCGTTTCTTTATTATTCAAGAGTCATCAAGAAAACATCCTTCATTCAAGAAACTCATCAAGACTTGTTTTCTTGCATCAAAAAACAATATCGTGTTTCAAGATTTGCTTTCTTGCACCCAAAACGTGTGTCTTTGATAAAATTGCTTATCTTTCAATTTTTGAGTTATTGGGCAGATCTGAATGTTCTTGTTAGTTCGGGTTTAGGGTTGAGTTTAATTCATAGTTTCGTCTTTTCTTGCACTCTTTGGTTGCTTTTTATTGTTTGATGTACTTTTGTTTCCATTACACGTGAATTGAGTAATCTTGTTTCATATTGCTCAATTGTTACCAAAAATCATTCACATACGTTTTCTCCATCTAGTATGTGTTTATTTTTGTCTTCCTTGCTTTCTTTACCTTAAATTGCATCTAGTTTTGTGTTTTCTTCCTTTCTTTAGGTATTCGTTGTTTTCTGTTGAATTAAGTTGCTGGTGTGCTTATTTGGTTGGTAGTGATTGATCCCACAAGTAAAACTGCTAGAATCTAGAGTGTGTAAGCTCATTTGAGGGTAAAAGCCATCTTTTTGAGTGAAACACGAGGGTATCCAATCTGATTAGAGGGAAACACGTGAGGGAGTGTGTGAGGAGCTGTTCTAACATGTTTTTGCAGGTTTTACATCATGTCCAATTCAAAGGATAGTAAAGGTAGTGACAAGGATGAAAAGAATAGTGAGGCTGATCAACACACATTCTTTACTTTGGAGGCTATGCAACATCAATTCCAAAGGATTGAGAACATGTTCAGGGATGTCAGTGATAAATTTGATAGACAAGATCAAGCCATTAGGAATTTACAAAGAGAGGCTTCATCTAATGGTGCAACAAGGAGGCAAAATGCTAGGGAGCCAACTCCTGCGCGCTATGAGTATGAAGATGAATATGATGATGGGGAAGATGAAGAAGATTGGCATAGGGCCAGATTTGGTGGAAGAGGGGAACGGAATGATAGAGGAAGAGGAAGTGGCTATAGAGGCCGAGACAATGCAAGAGGAGAAGACAGGGTCGAGCATGTGGATAGAAACTTGGGTAGTATCAAGATGAAAATACCATCTTTCCAAGGTAAGAATGATCCAGAAGCTTACTTAGAATGGGAAAGAAAGGTGGAGATGATTTTTGAATGCCATAACTATTCTGAGGAGAAGAAGGTGAAGCTTGCTGCTGTTGCACTTATTTGGTGGGATCAACTTATTTCGAACAAAAGAAGGAATGGAGAGGATCCTATTGATACTTGGGCTGAAATGAAGAGGGTCATGAAGAAGAGGTTTGTGCCTAGTTACTTCTATAGGGAGCTCCATCAAAGGCTCCAAACCTTGAGACAAGGCACCAAAAGTGTAGAAGAGTACCATAAGGAGATGGAGATAGCCATGATTAGGGCTAATGTAGAAGAAGAAAGAGAAGCCACCATGGCACGTTTCTTGGCTGGTTTGAACAAAGACATTGCCAATGATATTGAATTGCACCATTATGTGGAGTTAGAGGAGATGTTGAATATGGCCATGAAGGTAGAGAGGCAACTCAAGTACAAAAGCTCCAACAACGCTTCTTACCCAAGCTTTACTACAAATTAGAACTTGAAATGGTCCAACAAGAATGAGAAGGACAAAGACAAGCTAATGGAAGAGAAGAACAAGGCAGATCCAAAAGGTACTTTTAAAACTCCAAGTTCTTCTAGTTCCAATTCTGAAAAGCATAGGACTATTAAATGCTTTAAATGTCTTGGTGTTGGTCATATTGCTTCTCAATGCCCAAACAAGAAAACAATGTTTGTGAGAGGAGGAGAAGTTGTGTCTGAGGAGGAAGAAGATGATTTGGCTTCCATGCCTGAGTTGGAAGATTGTTCTGATGTGGAAGTTGAGGATGCACTTAGGGGTGAGTTACTTGTTACTAGGCGAGTTTTGAATGCTCAAGTGAAGGAAGATGGAATTGAGCAAAGGGAAAATATTTTTCATTCCAGATGCCTAGTGAGTGAGAAGATTTGTAGCCTGATCATTGATGGGAGAAGCTGCACTAATGTGGCTAGTCCTTGTATCTTTCTCCATTGGAAAGTATTCTGATCAAGTACTTTGTGATGGTGTACCTGTGCATGCTTGTCATTTATTGCTCGGTCGACCTTGGCAATATGATAGAAGAGTGTTACATGATGGATTTAAGAATAGGTATTCATTTACTATGGGAGATCAGAAATTTGTTCTTGCTCCATTGGCACCGAAAGAGGTATATGATGACCAAATGCAATTAAAAAGGAGTATGGAGGGAATGCAACAAAGACAGGACAAAAAACTTCAAGAAAAGGATGACAATACAAAAATTGAGGGGAAGGTTGAGAACCTTGCAAAAGGGGAGCAGAAATCTAAATCAAAAGAAAAGAGAGAAAGTGAGGCCGAGAGTGAGAGAAGAAAAGTGGGGAAAGAGGCCTCAAAAGAAATTCAATTAAAAGGCCCAAATGAGAGAGAGGGTAGAAAGAAACAAAACTTCTATGCAAAAATGAGAGATGTAAGGGTTGCTTGTGTGGAAAGGAGATGTTTGTTTGTACTTTTGTACAAGCAAGCTTATTTTAATGAATCGACCTTGACGCTTGTTTGCCTAGTAGTGTTGTTTCTCTTTGCAGGAGTATGGAGATGTTTTCCCGAGGAGTTGCCTAAGGAATTGCCGCCTATTAGAGGAATAGAACATCGATTGACTTCATGCCCGGGCGCAGATTCCAAATAGAAGAGCTTATAGGGCTAATCCTCAAGAAACTAAGGAACTCAAAAGCAAGTGGAAGAATTGCTACAAAGGGACACATCAGGGAGAGTCTTAGTCCTTGTGCCGTGCCAGTGATATTGGTTCCAAAGAAGGATGGGAGTTGGCGCATGTGTGTGGATTGCAGAGTTGTTAACAAGATAACAGTAAAGTATCGCCATCCTATACCTAGATTGGATGATATGATTGATGAATTGCATGGTGCATGTGTGTTTACCAAAATTGATCTTATGAGTGGTTACCATCGATTAGAATGAAAATTGGTGATGAATGGAAAACGCTTTTAAAACAAAACATGGTTTATATGAGTGGCTTGTGATGCCTTTTGGCTTAACTAATGCTCCTAGTACATTTATACGCTTGATGAATCATGTTTTGAGGTCATTTATTGGTAAGTTTGTTGTGGTATATTTTGATGACATATTGATCTATAGCAAAAGCATTAATGAGCATATTGAGCATGTTAGGCTTGTGTTAGATGCACTTAGGGCAGAAAAGTTGTATGCTAAGTTAAAGAAGTGTACATTTTGCATGGATCGTGTCATATTTCTTGGTTATGTTGTTTCTTCTAATGGAATTGAGGTGGACCAAGAAAAGGTCAAGGCAATTAGGGAGTGGCCGAGACCTACAAGTGTTACTCAGGTGAGATCTTTTCATGGACTTGCTAGTTTCTATAGGAGGTTTGTGAAAGATTTTAGTTCCATTGCAGCTCCATTGACTGAGATTGTTAAAAAGGAGGTAGGATTTTAGTGGGGAGAGGCGCAGGAAATTGCTTTTAACACTTTGAAAGAAAAACTTTGTTCTGCACCTATTTTGAGTTTACCTGATTTTTCTTCTACTTTGAAAGAGTTTGCTCTAATTGTGTAGCATGTAGGCACGCCAAATCCAAGGTGCAACCACATGGGTTGTACACGCCTCTACCTGTCCCTATTAGTCCTTGGATTGATATATCTATGAATTTTGTGTTAGGATTGCCTAGGACTAGGAAAGGACGTGATAGCATCTTTGTTGTAGTTGATCGATTTAGTAAAATGGCTCATTTTATTGCATGTCATAAATCTGATGATGCTTCACATGTTGCTGATTTGTTTTTTAGGGATGTTGTTAGATTGCATGGCATTCCTAGAACCATTGTTTCAGATAGGGATTCTAAGTTTTTAAGTCACTTTTGGCGTGTTCTATGGAATAAATTGGGAACAAAGCTTTTGTTTTCTACAACTTGTCATCCCCAAACAGATGGACAAACCAAGTGGTTAATAGAACCTTAGGATCTTTATTGCGTCTTGTTGTGGGTAAAATTTGAAAGCTTGGGAAGATTGTTTGCCTTTGATTGAGTTTGCATATAATAGAAGCATTCATTCTTCTGAGGTTATTCTCCATTTGAGATTGTGTATGGTTTTAACCCATTAACTCCATTGGATTTGTTGCCTTTATCCTTGAATGAGATTGTTAATGTAGATGGGCAGCAAAGGGCCGAATTGGTTAAGAAAATACATGAGAAAGCTAGGCAGCACATTGAGGAAAAGAACAAGAAGTATGCTCAAAGAGCCAATCAAGGTCGAGGGTGATGAAGTTTGAACCGGAGATTGGGTTTGGGTGCACTTCAGGAAGGAGAGATTTCCTAAACAAAGGAAGTCTAAGCTTGATCCTAGAGGGGATGGTCCTTTTCAAGTGCTTGAACGCATTAATGACAATGCCTATAGGTGGAATTGCCAGTGAGTATAGTGTTAGTGCTACTTTTAATGTTTCGATTTATCTCCCTTGATAATGTAGGTCTTGATTCGAGGACTAATCCTTTTGAGGAGGAGGGAATGATACAACTCACCAAGGCAATGGAGACTTGAGGATGCCAATGGGTCCAATTACAAGGTCGTGCTCCAACAAGCTCAAAGCACAATTTCAGATTTATGTACAAGCTTTTGTTTCACAAGAACTTCAAGAAGTTTTGTTGATCAAGCTTGGAGAAGAGCTTAGGAAGACACCTAAGTGTGTGTGCACATTGGAGGCTTCAAACCAAGAGGGCTAACACTTAACCAATTTTCACAAGCACAAGTCTAATCAATGGGCTTGGGCTTATTTTATCTTATAAGGGGCATGTGGACTTCTTTTAGGCTTTTTCATGGGCTGATTTGCATTAAGTGTGCATGTGCTTCATTAAAAAAGTCATGTGCATGTTTTATTTTAAGGAACCAAGCTTGTGGGCCTAGTTTAAAAGCCCAATTCGTCCCTCTTAAGTTAGTCTTCTATTTTGTGGTTTTCTTATCCTATTTGGACAAGGACTAGTCAATTTTAATTAGTTTTGAAGCTCAAATTCATGTGGGATTTATTCTTGGGCGGATTTGTTTCAAGAAGGCCTTTTGATATTTTGGGCTTTCTTTAGGGTTTTTAGGTTATCTTTGTTAGGGTTTACATTGCAAAGGGTATTTAAACCTTTGTTTTAGCCATGAACACGAGTTTTTTTTAGATCAATAAAATTAGAAAGCATTCTTGAAGAGAGAATTGAGATTCTTGCTTGTTTTACCTTAAGGATTGATTCAACTTATCAAGTAAGTTCTAACTTGTGGTGTTAATTCAATTCTTACAATCTTATACTCTTTGTTACCAATTCCTTGCTGTTTTGGGGGTGAAGAGTCTTGTTAGATTGGTTGAATTTAGGTTTGGGAACAATTATTGAAACGGAGGTGATATAGACATTGATTCTCGGTTGTTGCCGTATCAATGCATAAAGGCATGATCAGACAAAGACAGTTGTGACCGGAGCAGCCAACGTAATTCAGAGCTAAAAGCTCAATGCAACAGGATAATGTCTTGGTATCGCTTGCCCCCTGAGGTGGTGCATACCATGAGGGCTCTCCCACGCAGTGCTCGGATACCACATTAAGGCTCACTGTATTAGGGCTTCAAGCCCACCGAAACACTGTTACTGAACCAAGCCTCGAGCTTAAGGGGAGTTAGTGCATACCCTGAGGGCTCTCCTACTCCTTAGACGCGTCTGATTACTGATCACTGGTAGGCGTTCGATCACAACACCGTAATAAATTGGACAGTGTCACATGTGCATTGCATATATAAATGATTAAATGTGGATAGTGTGATATGTCTGAAAGTGATATATGTGATACTGTGAATTGTGTGAATATGCATAAGTTGAGTGAACCATCGATGATGGTTTCTCACTGAGTTCTCAAACTCATCCAACATTGCAAATATGTTTCAGGGATTGAAGAGTACCCCGTTGGGCATGGGAGTATGTCTACCGCTTGCAAGTCAGAGTTCGCATGATGCTCAAATTGTTCTTCCTTTGAAAAGGCCTATGACTTTCAACACTGGACCCTTTGTAAAGTCTGTTGGAGATGCAAATGAAGCCTTGACTCTAGCTGCTCTTGGTGGTTGAGTAAGGGCATTGAGCTTAGGCCTACCCCTACTCTCAAGGTAGGGTAGTTCACCACCGAGGATCACTCTCTCCGAGTCAAGACTGCAGCCAATTCACAAAACCGATGAAACAAGTCTGGAGCAGCTCAGTCCAGCTAGCTTTTGATTATTATTGTATTGTAATTTGATTGCTGAAATTGTGTTTTAATCAAAATGCTTTTGTATTAGTGGGCCCAAACTGTTTACTGATTTCCACGCACTCGATTGTTTTTCAAAAAAAAATGTCTTACTGAGTTTTTGAACGGTTTTGATTGCTCTAGCATACTACCCTCGTAAGGCACGGGCTCGGATATCACCATCGATATCGGGTTTGGTCTTGCGGGAGTGAGATGCTACATTTGTGGTATCAGAGTCCAGAAGTACGATAGTATATGGGCATTCTGAAATTTGTGTCAAGTTACATGCATTCAAGTCATGTCACGACAGACATTGACAGCTGATCCCCAGTCTAGCATATGAGTCCCATGTATGAGCTTGTACGAATTGTTTAAGTGATTAGAAATAGTGAGAAAAATGAAGATATGTTTGAATGTGATAAATGGAAATCGTGGGTATCGTGAAATAAGAAAAGTGTGTAGTTAGAAATGGTAAGATTAAAAGTGTATAAGCAAATTGGATGAAAAAAATGTTTTATGATTTAGGGAGGCTACGATTGGGTTTGATTATTGGGATGAGAGTTTATGAATACAGATTTATGTCTTGGAGTTAGAAGATATTAGTGGAAAATCAAGAATGATTGTACATCTATGATAATAGTTTAAGTGGGAAAATACGTGGGTATGATGCAATGATGAAAAGATTGAAATGTAACACAATGAAAATGGTAGATGAAAAAGTTGTCAGGGTTCAATTGAGTTGCCTGAGAAAGCACACCTGATAATGGGAATAAACTATGACCAGTGAAAGTATTAAGGTTATATTTATCATAAGTGTGGAAATGATACCTGAAGTCAATGGTGTTAGTGGATTATTGCTAGTCATAGTTTTTATGGTTCAAAGCTCAGAATTAGTTAGAATAAGAAATGAAAGTGTTTATAGTGATCAATTGGAAATGAATTAAAATTGTTATATATTAAGGACATGATTATGGCATAATCCTCACGAGCGAGGACGGGTGCAAAAAGGGAGAGTGTTATCAAAAAGCAAATGAGATCAAGGTATCATTAGTGTAAGTGACTAATTGGTGAGTTGTCTTATATCTGTCCCTCTGATACGGCAAAAACCTAGAATCAATGTCTAGATCACCTCCGTTTCAATGATTGTTCCCAAACCTAAATTCAATCAATCTAACAAGACCCTTCACCCCCAAAACAGCAAGGAATTGTTAACAAAGAGTATAAGATTGTAGGAATTGAATTAACGCCACAAGTTAGAACTTACTTGATAAGTTGAATTAATCCTTAAGGTAAAACAAGCAAGAATCTCAATTCTCTCTTGAAGAATGCTTTCTAATTTTATTGATCTCTAAAAACTCGTGTTCATGGCAAAAGCAAAGGTTTAAATACCCTTTGCAATGTAAACCCTAACAAAGATAACCTAAAAACCCTAAAGAAAGCCCAAAATATCAAAAGGCCTTCTTGAAACAAATCTGCCCAAGAATAAATCCCACATGGATTTGGGCTTCAAAACAAATTAAAATTGACTAGTCCTTGTCCAAATAGTATAAGAAAACCACAAAATAGAAGACTAACTTAAGATGGGCGAATTGGGCTTTTAAACTAGACCCACAAGCTTGGTTCCTTAAAATAAAACATGCACATGACTTTTTTAATAAAGCACATTGATACAACTCACCAAAGAAATGGAGACTTGAGGATGCCAATGGGTCCAATTACAAGGTCACGCTCCAACAAGCTTAAAGCACAATTTCATATTTATGCACAAGCTTTTGTTTCACAAGAACTTCAAGAAGTTTGTTTGATCAAGCTTGGGGAAAAGCTTAGGAAGACACCTTAGTGTGTGTGCACATTGGAGGCATCAAATCAAGAGGGCTAACACTTAGCCAATTTTCACAAGCACAAGTCTAATCAATGGGCTTGAGCTTATTTTATCTTATAAAGGGCATGTGGACTTCTTTTAGGCTTTTTCATGGGCTGGTTTGCATTAAGTGTGCATGTGCTTTATTAAAAAAGTCATGTGCATGTTTTATTTTAAGGAACCAAGCTTGTGGGCCTAGTTTAAAAGCCCAATTCGCCCCTCTTAAGTTAGTCTTCTATTTTGTGGTTTTCTTATCCTATTTGTACAAGGACTAGTCAATTTTAATTAATTTTGAAGCCCAAATCCATGTGGGATTTATTCTTGGGCAGATTTGTTTCAAGAAGGCCTTTTTGATATTTTGGGCTTTCTTTAGGGTTTTTAGGTTATCTTTGTTAGGGTTTACATTGCAAACGGTATTTAAACCCTTGCTTTAGCCATGAACACGAGTTTTGGAGAGATCAATAAAATTAGAAAGCATTCTTCAAGAGAGAATTGAGATTCTTTCTTGTTTTATCTTAAGGATTGATTCAACTTATCAAGTAAGTTCTAACTTGTGGCGTTAATTCAATTCCTACAATCTTATACTCTTTGTTACCAATTCCTTGCTGTTTTGGGGGTGAAGGGTCTTGTTACATTGATTGAATTTAGGTTTGGGAACAATCATTGAAACGGAGGTGATCTAGACATTGATTCTAGGTTGTTGCCGTATCACACATGCACACTTAATGCAAACCAGCCCATGAAAAAACCTAAAAGAAGTCCACATGCCCCTTATAAGATAAAATAAGCCGAAGCCCATTGATTAGACTTGTGCTTGTGAAAATTGGCTAAGTGTTAGCCCTCTTGGTTTGATGCCTCCAATGTGCACACACACTTATTTGTCTTCCTAAGCTCTTCTCCAAGCTTGATCAACAAAACTTCTTCAAGTTCTTGTGAAACAAAAGCTTGTACATAAATCTGAAATTGTGCTTTGAGCTTGTTGGAGCACGACCTTGTAATTGGACCCATTGGCATCCTCAAGTCTCCATTGCCTTGGTGAGTTGTATCATTCCCTCCCTCCTCAAAAGGATTCGTCCTCGAATCAAGACCTACATTATCAAAGGGAGATAAATCAGAAACATTAAAAGTAGCACTAACACTATACTCTCCTGGCAAATCCACCATATTGGCATTGTCATTGATGCGTTCAAGCACTTGTAAAGGACCATCCCCTCTAGGATCAAGCTTGGACTTCCTTTGTTTAGGAAATCTCTCCTTCCTGAAGTGCACCCAAACCCAATCTCCAGGTTCAAACTTCATCTCCCTACGCCCTTGATTGGCTCTTTGAGCATACTTCTTGTTCTTTTCCTCAATGTGCTGCCTAGCTTTCTCATGTATTTTCTTAACCAATTCGGCCCTTTGCTGCCCATCTACATTAACAATCTCATTCAAGGATAAAGGCAACAAATCCAATGGAGTTAATGGGTTAAAACCATACACAATCTCAAATGGAGAATAACCTCTAGAAGAATGAATGCTTCTATTATATGCAAACTCAATCAAAGGCAAACAATCTTCCCAAGCTTTCAAATTTTTACCCACAACAGCACGCAATAAAGATCCTAAGGTTCTATTAACCACTTCAGTTTGTCTATCTGTTTGGGGATGACAAGTTGTAGAAAACAAAAGCTTTGTTCCCAATTTATTCCATAGAACACGCCAAAAGTGACTTAAAAACTTAGAATCCCTATCTGAAACAATGGTTCTAGGAATGCCATGCAATCTAACATCCCTAAAAAACAAATCAGCAACATGTGTAGCATCATCAGATTTATGACATGCAATAAAATGAGCCATTTTACTAAATCGATCAACTACAACAAAGATGCTATCACGTCCTTTCCTAGTCCTAGGCAATCCTAACACAAAATCCATAGATATATCAATCCAAGGACTAATAGGGACAGGTAGGGGTGTACAACCCATGTGGTTGCACCTTGGATTTGGCGTGCCTACAAGCTACACAACTAGAGCAAACTCTTTCAACATCCTTTTTCATGTTAGGCCAATAAAAATGCTCCTGTAATATGTCAAGTGTTTTAACAATACCAAAATGTCCCATTAAACCTCCATCATGAGACTCTCTAGCAAGCATCTCACTCATAGAACAAGTAGGAATACATAGTTTATTATCTCTAAACAAATATCCATCATTCCTATAAAACTTTTGAAAAGCAACTTGTTCACATACATCATACACATTAGCAAAGTCAGAATCTGATTTGTACAAATCTTTTATATACTCAAACCCAATCAACTTAGAACTAAGAGAAGAGATTAGAGCATACCTCCTAGACAATGCATCAGCGATAACATTTTCTTTACCTTGCTTGTATTTCACAACATATGGGAATGTCTCTATGAACTCCAACCACTTAGCATGTCTTTTATTTAACTTACCTTGGCCCTTAAGATGCTTCAAACTCTCATGATCAGTGTGAATCACGAATTCCTTTGGCCATAGATAATGTTGCCAAGTTTGTAGAGCTCTTACCAATGCATATAGCTCCTTGTCATAAGTGGAATACTTCATTTGAGCACCATTCAACTTCTCACTAAAATAGGCAATGGGACGCCTTCCACTGCAATAAAACAAAGACCAATACCTATCCCAGAGGCATCACATTCAACCTCAAAAGTAGAAGAAAAATCAGTAAACTCAAAATAGGTGCAGAACAAAGTTTTTCTTTCAAAGTGTTAAAAGCAATTTCTGCGCCTCTCCCACTTAAATCCTACCTCCTTTTAACAATCTTAGTCAATGGAGCTGCAATGGAACTAAAATCTTTCACAAACCTCTTATAGAAACTAGCAAGTCCATGAAAAGATCTCACCTAAGTAACACTTGTAGAGTCTCGCCACTCCCTAATTGCCTTGACCTTTCTTGGTCCACCTCAATTCCATTAGAAGAAACAACATAACCAAGAAATATGACACGATCCATGCAAATGTACACTTCTTTAACTTAGCATACAACTTTTCTGCCCTAAGTGCATCTAACACAAGCCTAACATGCTCAATATGCTCATTAATGCTTTTGCTATAGATCAATATGTCATCAAAATATACCACAACAAACTTACCAATAAATGACCTCAAAACATGATTCATCAAACTCATAAATGTACTAGGAGCATTAGTTAAGCCAAAAGGCATCACAAGACACTCATATAAACAATGTTTTTTGAAAAGCGCTTCCATTCATCACCAATTTTCATTCTAATCTGATGGTAACCACTCATAAGATCAATTTTGGTAAACACACATGCACCATGCAATTCATCAATCATATCATCCAATCTAGGTATAGGATGGCGATACTTTACCGTTATCTTGTTAATACTCTCTGCAATCCACACACATGCGCCAACTCCCATCCTTCTTTGGAACCAATATCACTGCACGGCACAAGGACTAAGACTCTCCGATGTGTCCCTTTGTAGCAATTCTTCCACTTACTTTTGAGTTCCTTAGTTTCTTCAGATTAGCCCTATAAGTCGATCTATTTGGAATCTGCTACCTGCATGAAGTCAATCTGATGTTCTATTCCTCTAATAAGCGACAATTCCTTAGGCAACTCCTCGGGAAAACATCCTCATACTCCTGCAAAAGAGAAACAACACTACTAGGCAAACAAGGGTCAAGGTCGATTCATTAAAATAAGCTTGTTCGCATAAAAGTACAAACAAACATCTCCTTTCCACACAAGCAACCCTTACATCTCTCATTTTGCATAGAAGTTTTGTTTCTTTCTACCCTCTCTCTCATTTGGGCCTTTTAATTGAATTTCTTTGAGGCCTCTTTCCCCTTTTCTCTCTCACTCTCGGCCTCACTTTCTCTCTTTCTTTGATTTAGATTTCTGCCCCTTTGCAAGGTTCTCAACCTTCCCTCAATTTTGTATTGTCATCCTTTCTTGAAGTTTTTTGTCCTGTCTTTGTTGCATTCCTCCATACTCCTTTTAATTGCATTTGGTCCTCATATACCTCTTTTGGTGCCAATGGAGCAAGAACAAATTTCTGATCTCCATAGTAAATGAATACCTATTCTTAAAACCATCATGTAACACTCTTCTATCATATTGCCAAGGTCGATCGAGCAATAAATGACAAGCATGCATAGGTACACCATCACAAAGTACTTGATCGAATACTTTCCAATGGAGAAAGATACAAGGACTAGCCACATTAGTGCAGCTTCCCCATCAATGATCAAAGCTACAAATCTTCTCATGCACTAGGTTTCGAATGAAAATATTTTCCTTTGCTCAATTCCATCTTCCTTCACTTGAGCATTCAAAACTCGCCTAGTAACAAGTAATTCACCCCTAGGTGCATCCTCAACTTCCACATCGAACAATCTTCCAACTCGTGCATGGAAGTCAAATGATCTTCTTCCCCTCGACACAACTTCTCCTCCTCTCACAAACATTGTTTTCTTGTTTGGGCATTGAGAAGCAATATGACCAACACCAAGACATTTAAAGCATTTAATAGTCCTATGCTTTTCAGAATTGGAACTAGAAGAACTTGGAGTTTTAAAAGTACCTTTTGGATCTACCTTGTTCTTCTCTTCCTTTAGCTTGTCTTTGTCCTTCTCATTTTTCTTTGACCATTTCGAGTTCCAATTTGTAGTAGAGCTTGGGTAAGAAGCCTTGTTGGAGCTTTTATACTTGAGTTGCCTCTCCACCTTCATGGCCATATTCACAATCTCCTCTAACTCCACATAATGGTGCAATTCAATAACATTGGCAATGTCTTTGTTCAAACCAGCCAAGAAACGTGCCATGGTGGCTTCTCTTTCTTCTTCTACATTAGCCCTAATCATGGCTATCTCCATCTCCTTATGGTACTCTTCTACACTTTTGGTGCCTTGTCTCAAGAGCCTTTGATGGAGCTCCCTATAGAAGTAACTAGGCACAAACCTCTTCTTCATGACCCTCTTCATTTCAGCCCAAGTATCAATAGGATCCTCCATTCCTTCTTTTGTTCAAAACAAGCTGATCCCACCAAATAAGTGCATAATCATGAAATTCCACGGCAGCAAGCTTCACCTTCTTCTCCTCAGAATAGTTATGGCATTCAAAAATCATCCCCACCCTTCTTTCCCATTCTAAGTAAGCTTCTGAATCATTCATACCTTGGAAAGATGGTATTTTCATCTTGATATCGCCCAAATTTCTATCAACACGCCGACCTGCCTTCTCCCCTTGCATTGTCTCGGCCTCTATAACCTCTTCCTCTTCCTCTATCATTCCGTCCCCCTCTTCCACCAAATCTGGCCCTATGCCAATCTTCTTCATCTTCCCCATCATCATATTCATCTTCATACTCATAGCGCACAGGAGTTGGCTCCCTAGCATTTTGCCTCCTTGTTGCACCATTAGATGAAGCCTCTTGCACCATTAGATGAAGCCTCTCGTTGTAAATTCCTAATGGCTTGATCTTGTTTATCAAATTTATCACTGACATCCCTGAACATGTTCTCAATCCTTTGGAATTGATGTTGCATAGCCTCCAAAGTAAAGAATGTGTGTTGATCAGCCTCACTTTTCTTTTCATCCTTGTCACTACCTTTACTATCCTTTGAATTGGACATGATGTAAAACCTGCAAAAACACGTTAGAATAGCTCCTCACACACTCTCTCACGTGTTTCTCCCTAAATCAGATTGGATACCCTCGTGTTTCACTCAAGAAGATGGCTTTTACCCTCAAATGAGCTTACACACTTGCCTTTTACCACTTTAGATTCTAGCACGCTTTACTTGTCCGGATCAATCACTACCAACCAAATAAGCACAACAAAGAACGTAATTCAAAAGGAAAGCAACGAATACCTAAATAAAGGAAGAAAACACAAAGCTAGATGTAATTTAATCTCAAGAAAACAATGAAGACAAAAGTAAACACATACTAGATGGAGAAAACGATGTGAACGATTTTGGTGCCAATTGAGCAATATGAAACAAGATTACTCAATTCAAGTGTAATGGAAACAAAAGGACAGCAAACAAAAAAAACAACTAAAGAGTTGAAGAAAAATGAAACTAGAATTAAACTCAACCCTAAACCCAAATTAACAAGAACATTCCAATCTGCCCCAATTACTCAAGAACTTAAAGATAAGTAATTATATCAAAGACACACGCTTTGAGCGAAGAACGAAATTTTGAAACAAGAAAGTGTTTCTTGGTGCAAGAAAACAAGTCTGGATGAGTTTCTTTAATGAAGGATGTGTTCTTGATGAATCTTGAATAATAAAGAAACGAAATTAAAGAATTCTTGAATGATCGATTCGTTCTTGATGAATCTTGCAAGCAAAAAACTCAAACTCACAAAGATTCACAATCTTGATTTTCTTTTTAAAACTTCTTTCTTTCTTTCTTTCTTTCTTTTCTTCTTTTCTTTCTTTCTTTCTTTCTTTTCTTTCTTTCTTTCTTTCTTTCTTTTCATTCTTTCTTTCTTCTTTTTTTAATTTTAATGATGAACTAACTATAATAATCAAGAACAAACAGAAAATTAAAGATAAAGATTGAATTTAAAACCTAGGCTCGATACCAAAGATGATACGGCAACAACCTAGAATCAATGTCTAGATCACCTCCGCTTCAATGATTGTTCCCAAACCTAAATTCAATCAATCTAACAAGACCCTTCACCCCAAAACAGCAAGGAATTGGTAACAAAGAGTATAAGATTGTAGGAATTGAATTAACGCCACAAGTTAGAACTTACTTGATAAGTTGAATCAATCCTTAAGGTAAAACAAGCAAGAATCTCAATTCTCTCTTGAAGAATGCTTTTAATTTTGTTGATCTCTAAAACTCGTGTTCATGGCTAAAGCAAAGGTTTAAATACCCTTTGCAATGTAAACCCTAACAAAGATAACCTAAAACCCTAAAGAAAGCCCAAAATATCAAAAGGCCTTTTTGAAACAAATCTGCCCAAGAATAAATCCCACATGGATTGGGCTTCAAAACTAATTAAAATTGACTAGTCCTTGTCCAAATAGGATAAGAAAACCACAAAATAGAAGACTAACTTAAGAGGGGCGAATTGGGCTTTTAAACTAGGCCCACAAGCTTGGTTCCTTAAAATAAAACATGCACATGACTTTTTTAATGAAGCACACGCACACTTAATGCAAATCAGCCCATGAAAAAGCCTAAAAGAAGTCCACATGCCCCTTATAAGATAAAATAAGCCCAAGCCCATTGATTAGACTTGTGCTTGTGAACATTGGCTAAGTGTTAGCCCTCTTGGTTTGATGCCTCCAATGTGCACACACACTTAGGTGTCTTCCTAAGCTCTTCTCCAAGCTTGATCAACAAAACTTCTTGAAGTTCTTGTGAAACAAAAGCTTGTACATAAATATGAAATTGTGCTTTGAGCTTGTTGGAGCGCGACCTTGTAATTGGACCCATTGACATCCTCAAGTCTCCATTGCCTTGGTGAGTTGTATCACCCTCGATAAGATGAAATGATTTTGATGGTATTTACTTCACTGAATTTTATTGGAAAGGATGTCCTAATTTTTATGAATTGAGGCATAATTGACCTTTATGGGAAATTGATCTCTTAAGGCGTTGAGATTGGCTGACTAGAAATGAGATAACTGTTGATGAATAGAAATTCCATGAGCGGTATTGATGAAAACAGTGAGAAATCTTCTTTCAAAGAAGAGTCTCCTTGAATTAGATTATGTCGGTCAGATGATTGCATTTGAAAATTTTAACAACGAAAGGACAAATTGGAGATAAACTTGAAATAAACGAAAAGTCATTATTGGGAGTCTTGATCCTAGTGGAGACTAAAACGTAAAAGATAGAATCTGCTACTGAGAAGGTATGTACTATGTTAATGTAAAGAACCGATCGTAAATAGGATTGCTGAACAATAAAGAGACATTAGTCGCGATTATGAGAAGAATATTGATTCACAAATATTTGTGTAAAATGTTCGAGAAAGTACAAGTGGATTTGGTGAATGCGTTATCAACTCAGTTTGTAATGATGATAATACATAGAAATATGTGGAGAAGTTAAAGGAACATGTGTCAGAGTATATTATTATGAATCTGAGAAAGTATAAGAAAATTTTTCCTTATTGGGGAAATTCGATTTTTTTTAAGAGTTAGCAAAGTCAATCAAGGATATAAGGAATTTATTATGCTACCGAAGAGTAAAGTGTTTCAATTGTATTTAGATTACAAAGTGACTGATCATTAATGATATATCAAACATATTTGAACAATGAAGAAGAATAGTTGGCATAGTTGAGAAAATTTCATATCATGAAAGTTTCATAAAAGTGAATCTAAGTTTGATTAAACAAATTGTGGATGAACTAGTATTCGAACATGGCATTGGGAGACTTAATGACGATTGAGGTAATGATAAAATGTGAAATTGTAAAGGATATATAGATATCTATATGGGATTTGGAGTTATTTAGAACTAGCTGTATGTTGGATACGTCCAGAAGTTGTTAAAGATTTTCTGGTCTTAGCTAATTGACAGAATTGATTGAGGAAGAACGTGTGATTTATATGACTGATGATTGTAAAAAGAGACATTTGAGATCTTTATAATTCGAGTTTTGATGGTAGTACTTTAAATTGGACATTTTGCAATATTTAACGAAATGTCCCAGTAAAGGTTTTGATGCAATCTATTGAAATAGTGTAACGTGGTTTGATAAGCATAGGGACAAGTATAATCTCATGGGCTGTAGTGGGATTGATGACTTAAAATTTGCTATTCCAGGTATTGCTTTGGAAGTTTGGGGATTTTATTCGTACAGAAATATTTGTGGATATATCTATGGATATGCAAATCGATAACCGATAGCGATTGAGGTGTTTCAGGAAAATGAAAGAATTGAAAAGGATTATGTGATTGAGTGTTTCAAAATTAAGTTAGCGATGCAATTTAATGGATTGCATGAAAAGTCAATGACGAAGATCACAAGTTAGGCGATAAGGTTATTAAACCTAGTGTAATTAAAGTGCAAACCGTCGAGTGAACAAAAGGTAAAAAGAAAGTATTATCGAAGTGGAAATCTAAATCAGTGTGTATAAGCAGAATGGCAAACCCCAATCGTGGATTTAGAATTTGCGGATCTTATCGAGGAATTGAAAATGGACTCTACTTTTGAGGAGATGATACTTATGATTGACTATGAAGTATGGGTAATACCCGCCAAATGAACTGTTAGTGAATACGCAAGTAACAATCAAACGTTATGTTCTAGTAAGAGTGCTTTAATAGAAATTGAAGGGTTAGAATATGAAATCAAATGAGAATATGAGTGATTAACTAATGACTTGATCGCTAGAGACAATTGTGAAACTGATATTTTCTTGAGTTCATAGGGATATGAGATTGATGTATAATCCAGATTTATTGTGAGTATATCAATTGTTTTATTAGTGATACCATTCGATAGTCGAAGGGCATGATTGATTCGAGATAATGTTGATTAGTAAAATGAATCTGTAATAGGGTTAAATAATCCAAGTTAATGACAATGAGTAAAATTAATTATTATCGAGGTTATTAGAATCTCATGAGATTAGTGTGTTAACGCCAAGAGGTGTAATCTAATAGCGATAAATGAAATATTTCAAGTGTATAATCTCGCCAAGTTACACTTGATGGAGATAAAGGTAAAATTTGGAGAAACTAAATTCGTTATAAGTGACCTCAATAGGACAGTGTTGTGAATAGAACAATAGATTGGAAAGCCAGTTGAGAACTTGGAAGCTGATTCAGATTTACAGAGTGTTGCATGGACAGAATTAAGAAATATTGTTATGATCTAATATATGTGTTATTGATACCGAAAGTGAAGAATTGCGAGTAATCATGAGGAAACAGTTAAGACAGCGTAAAATTTGGCAGAATTTGGTCAAGTAGTGCAATATGTGTGAAACAGTATATAAGCGATCGAAACAATTCCCCCTGCGTTTCTGATTAATCCTATGTGAAATTTCGAGGACGAAATTTTTGTTAGGAGGGGAGAATTGTAACATCCCATCCCCGATGGGGAGGTTACATTGGTAAATTGGGACAGGCTAGTTGATTTCATTGCATATTTTGATTTGAACATTTATTTGACCTCTAATTTTAGAGGAATGAGTCTTTTGCATATGCACATATAGGCACATGCATTTCTGACATTCCCGACATTTAATTGTGAAAATGATATGAATTATGATTTCTTGGGAAATTATAGAATATTTGGGTGTGAATGATTCAATTGGGACTGTATTAGAATGATCGCTAATAGATAGTGAACTTTAGTAAATATTTCTGAAAATTTTGGGAGTAAATGTCCGGACCGAAAACTTTTCGAGTGACGGACTAATTGATTGTATAGCACTTGAATATCAGTCCAATGGCTATAGAAAATTAGATATACGATTTTGGAAATTAATATGTCGAGCCATTGAAATTTGGAGACGAATTGGACTGGAAATGATTGTGGAAAGAGAAAGAGATTTAAATGTCTTCTGAGGAAAAGACCAGAGGAATATTTGTTTTACCTTTAAATGCCTTAGGTTTTCAAAAGTTTGAAGAAAGGAAATCCTTTCTCTCCTAGGGCACGATTGTTTCTTCTTCCTTGGTGATTTTCGTTCTTCCTCCCTTTGTGATTTCCATTGCTAGCTTGCTTGCTTCTTCTCTCCTTGCAAAGCCAAGCTTTAACCCTAAGGAAGATGAAGATTTTGAGGTTTTGAGGGGGAGCCCGTAAGTGTTAAAGAAACTGGAGGATTTGTCGAGAGTTGAAGATTTGAGCTTGATTTGGTAAGTAAAATGATTGTATGTTGTTATTTGTTAGTTAATGCATTCATGGGTTTGATTGTGAAAGGTTGGGGTAGTTATGGGTGAGTTGTAATTGGTTTTAGAGAGAGAAATGAGAAGGAGAATCGGAGAAGACGGTAGCACGTCACGACGAATAATAATTTAGACGTCGCGACGAGCATGCGCTGCAATGAACGTAGACGTCGCGACGAGTGAGAATTTTATACGTCGCGATGAAGGAATTTTTGCATGTCGCGACGAGCGGCACGTCGCGACAAGCATGGGTTGACATTGCGACTGTTGGGCCCCGAACTTTAATTGGATGTCAGAATTATTAATTGGAGATTAAACTAAAGTTATAAGGCTACAACTTTGATGAAGAACCCGATCAAGATGGAGCCTCTAAGACTGCGGATATTGGAATGAAACTCTGCAAAGGTGCGCCTCGATTTTTATGTGTCCGATAGTATTTTGGCCATAACTTCTTCGTTTTAGATCCGAATTGAGCGTGGTTTGTTGCGTTGGATTCGTATGATCGAGGAGAACATTATGAAGAAGAAATTTTTGTAAAATTCCTTTATTTACCTGATCAGAATTTGGAGCCAAGATATCAACTTTAAGGGCAATTTTGGAAGAACACTTAAAGAGTTAAGTTAGTAGGCTTATAAGGAGGGGCATGAGAGTCTTTCCTCATTCATTAAATGACATGGCATGTGGATGTAGTATAAATAGAGGAGAAGCAGGCTGTGGTCGTGAGAGTTAGAGAAATGTAATAAAGAGAAACAAAAGAAAGAAAGAAAGAAGAGAGAAAAGAGAAGAGTGGGTTTGGTGGAAGGAGAAAAGAAAGGACAGCAGCTAGGGTTCGATTTTGTGAGCTTTCCAGGAGGATTTCAACATGCTCCAAGAGGGAAAAGATGAAGGATGAAGAGAGCTCTAGGATGAGCTAAGAAAATCCAAATGGTGAAGAGTGAGGTAAAGCCGATTTTCAAGCTTCAAGCTTTTCTTAAAATTTTGGTGTAGAATCATGGAAAATATTATGGTTTTGTGGATTATGAAATTAGTTGTGATGTCTATGCTAAGATGGTGGTTTAATTTTGGATTAATGTGAGTTAGGGTTTATGCCCAATTTTGGAAATTGGGGCTTTGTAAATTGATGCATTAGATAGCTTGGAAATATGTTGGAATTGGGTTTCTATAGTAAATTTTGAGGGTTATGGTATTTATGATGATGAATTTGGATGATTTCGGTCTAGGAAATTTCAAAGTGGTAGAAAGAAAGAAGCTTCGAGAAATTAGAGCTTTGGACAAGTTCCTAGCATGGATTCGAGGTGGGTATCCGCTTATAATAGAATTTATAAGCCATTACCGCTTTCTTTAAACAAAGAGATTTTCTGACTTAAATTGCATCATAATTGTTGCATCATTGCATAAATGATTTGAAAAATCATTTTGATTCGATACATGAAATTTTGATGAATTGCAAAATACATTGTGTTATGCCTTGAAAGACTTCATGGTGTGTATATTCGGAAAAGAGCATTTGATAAATTGATTTGAGCATTATATGTGCTTTTGTGTGGGCAAGAGAGTAACGTTGTGATAGTCTCGCACGTAGACAAAAATAATGTGATAGCCTTCTCCCTGCTGCCCACAGGGCTTACGAGATCCGAAAATGGACTCGTCGTGATTACGGTAAACTTCAGCCTCATCGTGTTTATGGAACTCTAGCCATTTGTGTGTGCATTGCTTACGTGAATTGCCAAGTTGATGCATTCATGTCTTGTGACTATGGATTTGTGGTGAGAGCCTAAGACGATACGATTTGTAAAATGTGATTTTGATTACAAGAAAAGAACTTCTTCAAAAATGTGCTTTACTGGATTTCAAAGAAATGTTTTCTAAGACCGTAAAAGAAAAGATTTCAAGAGTTTTGCTTATTGTTTTGTTATAAACTGTTACCCATTGAGCGAAAGCCACCCCTCATTACCATCCACGTGTAATGAGAAGAAGATCCGTGAGCGAAAAGAGGATTTTGTATCTTTGTATTTGCATTCTGATTTTTATATTGTGATTGTATTATGGCTTGTAAGGCCATTAAAATTTGTATATGATTATGGGATGGGATTATGTAAGTGAAATATGGTTAGTATTTATGAATGTGAATTATGATCATGACTTGAGATATGACCGAGAATTATGGAAGTGTTTAGATATAGGATTGTAAATGTGTATGATGGGATTCCGGACAGGAGGTCCAAAGATTTGTGTGATGGGTTGGAAATATTGAAGTGCTTTCATGTATGGATTTGTGTATGGATATGATTTGGAAATTATGTATGAATGGCATAAGATGGATTGACGAAATTCAAATATTTGTTAATAAGTTTAAATTGGGATAAAGAGAGATATGATTGTAGCGAATGATAAAATGTTTTCAATGCTAACGCGATATGATCGAATATGAAGGATTAAAAGGATTGAGGAATTGATGAAATACAAATTGGAAATTGAAACTACTTTGAACAATGTAAATGAAAAAAAAGAAGCGATATTAGTTAAGTCATGATTCGTTCGTTATGAGTTGGGTTCCTAAACGGTCCCAACATTTATGGTATCGAGCGCCAGATATGATCTTACATGGTAGCATGTGTATCGTTAGACGATAAGAAATTGTGAAAAGTTTGAGGTGATAGATCTAATAGGAAAATGATGATACTCGATATGAGAAAAGGAAGTTGTGGATAAGTAGAGGCAATTATGGTAGATACGGATTCAATGCCATTATATTGGAAGTGTCGAAAGTCTTTGGTTGAGAATTTGAGTCTCGGATCGTTAAGTTGACGCCTTAACGGTCGATGATTTAGACCTCGATCGTAGTACTTATCGACATTCCTTTGATGGTAATCGTCGCATTAAGAAGAGATTAGTGGAATTGAGGTCAAAATTTCATGATGAATATGTATCGATAATTTCGAATTGGATGAGAAATAAAGGAGTAGTGTGCCACCTCGTAACAGGATACGAGGAGTTTTGCAAGGATCAGTTATACCTGATTTCGCACCCTTAAAGGAGGGCACGGATGAGTATAGAATAAGTCATATGTGTGAACTGTTGCTAAATGTTTGGACTATGAGAGACAATAGGAAGAAGGGTATTTTGTTAGAATATAAGGCAATGAAAGTGTGGCTAATTGGAAATAAGAATTTTCGTGGTCCGATATGTTAGACATGAATTCAGTATTTATGGATATGTCGGTGACTTCGGTAATGGAATTATGCTGCAGGTAAGTGTTTGAATCGATATGGATATATCATTACTCGCAGGAATTGAATGAAAGGTAGTATGCAAGCAAAGTGGAACTGGTCAGGAAGCCAGATAAGTTAGTGTATGACTAGAGAATGCAGGTCTTCCTTGACCAGTAGCTGGGATTATAAGCTCTTACCTCGATTCAACAATGGAATTTGGTAATTCTTCCATAGTCCGGAGGACAAGGACCCCGGTATGGATCAACCAAAGTTGCTTGAAAGGAACCGATAAACGCAAGGAGGAAGTTTGAAATGAGATGATAGATTTCTAGGAGTTGTGATGTGAATCTCATACTCCTTTTGGATCGACTTCAGAATAGTGGACTCGAAATAAATTTCCAAGAGTAACAACCGAGTTATTGAGAGTGCATCTTTGATATCTGTGATTGAGTATATGAGATCTATTTTCAGATATAGCTTATGGAGTCATCTTTGATCCCTGAGTTAAGTTATGAAATGAATCGAGAACTGAGATAAAGTATGGTATAGATGATTTTGCCGGAAAGGTAATCGCGATGGAGCGTAAAATTTGAATAGAGGTGATATTCAGAGGTTATTCTAATTAGTATGATTGGTATATCAAGAGCATAAGATATGAATTGGTGATATGCCGAGATATAAGAGTAAACGAATGTGTCTCTTATATCATAGGGTTGATCGTAAAGGCTATTGGATTAAGCAAATCGAGACAGCTTTATTTCAAGGATGATCAATGAAAGGACAAGTCAAGAAATGAATATGTAATAACTTCGACAAGAAGTATTGGAGTCCCGTCTCTAATGGAGACTCAAGTAAAAGGGGTGGAATAAACTGCTGAGAAGGTATGCATTTCGTTTGATGTAAAGAGAAGTATGCTGTGTAAGTATGTTTCGGAGACTCAAGTATGCCTTATTGAATGTGTTTCAATCACAAGCAGCTAAGTGTGCGCTTGAGCGCAATGTGAATGAAGTTTGTATGAATGAGCAAACATGAAAATAAGCCAAGGGAGGTATGAGGAAATTCAAGGAATGGAAACAATCATTCGAAAAAGAATGTCAATTGGAAAATTGAAAAGAAAGTGTGATAATGTACCTTAATGAGGAATCGGTTATTTAAGGAATCGCGAGGACTAATCAAGAAGCACACGGAATATGATAATAATTGAGGGTGTTAACCAAAGGGACCGATAACACGATAATATTGGAGACCGAAGTGATCAAAGAGTAGATGATGTATTAAAAGTATTCGACGAATTGAGAGACTAGTCGGAGCACGTGAGGAAAAACGTGTGAAACTTATGATAAATGGAAGGAAGGAGAATTTTGAAGAATGATTTTAATGAAAATCAACTGCATGAATTTGGAAAGTTTGTCGTATGCACTGATGTTGTATAAGAGATTTGGATAAAATCTAATGGAGCATAATGAAGTGATTGCATATGTGCGGAGCAACTAAGGTTCTATGAGTTAAGGAGTTGATACATGTTTAAGAGCTGCTACTAATGATTACTTTAAAGCTTGGAGACAAGATGAATAAAGAACATCTTGGAAGTATTTATGCAAGTACAGATCGTAAAAGCGGGGACAATCATTGAATTGAGAGCATGGAATAGGAATACAAAAAGATTTTGATTGTATGAATGAGAAATTCCTATTAAGGCTAAGTATTTTTTTTAAAATGCATAAACAGAAAATTCGATATCGAGGTTATTGGAACCAAGAGCAAAAAAGGAAGCATAACATGTAGGGGGCTTGGTACGTCCCGAATTAAGGATCAAGAAATTGTGAATCGCTTTGAGAGGTTGAAACAGATCTGAAGTTTGAGTTCGAATAGAAAGAGGGCTACATGGTGATTGTAATAAGAAGAATGTGAAATTAATAATGATGGTTGAGAAAGGGAGAATTTGCTGTTCGATATGAATTAATTCGTATAGAGTCTTATGAGATAGTGTTACTAGCAAAAGATATCCCGGATTCGAAATGTGATTCGTGAGTGTGTTTCGGAATTAGATGATATTAGTATTATTGTCACAAGAAGTTGGAAGTTGTGAGTGATCTGAACTAGAATGAGGAACCAATCAAGAAAGTGATATGAATTTCGAGGACGAAATTTTTAAGGAGGGGAGAATTGTTGGGCCCCGAACTTTAATTGGATGTCAGAATTATTAAATGAGAAATTAGTGATGTTAAATGTTTATTTGGGTAATGTGAATTGGAGAAATTTTAAATGAAATTTGGGGGTTAAAGCGTGAAATGAGTTTTTGTGTATGTTGTATTATGGGTAACATCTTTATAATTGAAAAGTAAGTTTGTATAGTTACTATTTATGTAACTTCTTTGAAATTGCAAATTTTGAGACTTCGATTTATTGGGGCTAGAAATGCCCACTAAAGCTTTGTAAAGAACCTTTATTGTGTTCGCCAATGCTTGTTCAAGTATGACCTTGCATTGATTTGAAAATGTGCCATAAGTTGTGTATATGAACTTTGTGAATGAACTTTGTGTGATATGTGGTTGCTTTCAAAATTTATCCTAAAAGTATGTATTTTGTGGCTTATGGATGATTTGAGAAATGACTTAATGTTTGTCATAAGAATGTGTTGAATGAATTGTATATGGAGGATTTAAGTATGGAAAGAATGAGTATTTTGTATATGTATTATGTTATAGATTAAGTTGTGAAGATTGAATCGTGCTTGAAGTAGATTGGACGAAGAGTATTGTGGTAGTGAGGAAAATGTGAAATCAAGATGGAAAGAATGGATTGGTCTTGATGACTTTGAGGCTTTAAAGAGATATGTATATGTTATGAAATGTCGAGTGAATATTATGAGTTAATGAAAGTTAAAATGAATGAGTTGATTAAGATGATTGAAATGGAAGTTGAAAGGTAGGAAATAAAGATTGAAAGAGTGAGAATTGGAAGAATTAGTGAAGGTGTGAAAATATGAAGAATTATGAAAGTTTGACTTTTGGGGATGAATAGTTGACTTTTGATTTAAGTGAAATTTGATAAAATGATATTCATGAACATGTAGTGCTTGTTGAGGGCTTTCGGTAGCCATAAAATTTGCGAATTTTTGATATCGGGGCTAGAAGTTATGATAGATTGAAGTTTTGATGTTGTTTAGGTGATTGAAAACCAGACGATGTACTGTAGCAAAAACCAGCTGATAGGAAAAGTGGACGCTACAGAATGTAGGAGATAGAATCAGCCTTTGTAGTCTTCATGAGAGTTATAGATCCAGATGTCTACTTTCTAACCGTCCAAGAATGAAGTCATTTCGACACCTATAGAGAAAGTTATGGCATTTGCGCCAAAACATGTCTGATAGAAATCAGATGATAGAAAAACCAGCTGAAGCAAAAGTAGACGATATGGACTTGATATCGATAGATTTAGACAAAATTTCCTTCTTGAAAGTTGTAGATCTCTTTTCTCTATGAGATAGATACCAAGTTTGCCCAATTTGGATATCGGAGTCAAAAGATATGATCTATATAAGTGGACATGTGCTGGATAGAAAACCAGCTGAAGCAAAAGCGACGATATGGACTTGATATCGATAGATTTAGACAAAATTTCCTTCTTGAAAGTTGTAGATCTCTCTTTCTCTATGATATAGATACCAAGTTTGCCCAATTTGGATATCGGAGTCAAAAGATATGATCTATATAAGTGGACATGTGCTGGATAGAAAAACCAGCTGATGAAAAACCAGCTGAAGCAAAAGCAGACGATATGGACTTGATATCGATGGATTTAGACAAAATTTCCTTCTTGAAAGTTGTAGATCTCTTTTCTCTATGAGATAGATACCAAGTTTGCCCAATTTGGATATCGGAGTCAAAAGATATGATCTATATAAGTGGACATGTGCTGGATAGAAAAACCAGTGATAGAAAAACCAATGATAGGAAACCGGAAGATGCAAAATCAGACGAAAGATTAATTGAGACATTTGACCCTTTTAGAGACTGAATTTGGATTTAAGTTCTTCATGAACATTGTAGATCAGTCTTTTCTATGAAATAGACATCAATTTTGTCCAATTTGGAGTTCGAGTTAAAAGTTATAAGCGTTTGAAGTTTGAGGAAAAATCACCGATGAAAATCACCGATGTAAAAGCACCGATGGAAATCAGCTGATCCAAAAATCAGCTGATGCAAAATCAGCTGATGGAAAAGTCAGACGAAGGAAATCAGACGATGAACAGTAAATCAGACGATGAACAGTAAATCAGACGATAGAAAATCAGATGATGAACAGTAAAGCAGATGGAAGGAAAACAGTCTGCACACAGATCAGTATTTTGAGGATATATGAAGCTACAGAGCTCGGATTGAGGTGATTCAAATTGGAGATTAAACTAAAGTTATAAGGCTACAACTTTGATGAAGAACCCCGATCAAGATGGAGCCTCTAAGACTGTCGGATATTGGAATGAAACTCGGTCCAAAGGTGCGTCTCGATTTTTAGACAGTCCGATAGTATTTTGGCCATAACTTCTTCGTTTTAGATCCGAATTGAGCGTGGTTTGTTGCGTTGGATTCAGTATGATCGAGGAGAACATTATGAAGAAGAAATTTTTGTAAAATTCCTTTATTTACCTGATCAGAATTTGGAGCCAAGATATCAACTTTTAAGGGCAATTTTGGAAGAACACTTAAAGAGTTAAGTTAGTAGGCTTATAAGGAGGGGCATGAGAGTCTTTCCTCATTCATTAAATGACATGGCATGTGGATGTAGTATAAATAGAGGAGAAGCAGGCTGTGGTCGTGAGAGTTAGAAAAAGAATAAAAAGAGAAACAAAAGAAAGAAAGAAAGAAGAGAAAAAGAGAAGAGTGGGTTTGGTGGAAGGAGAAAAGAAAGGACAGCAGCTAGGGTTCGATTTTGTGAGCTTTCCAGGAGGATTTCTAACATGCTCCAAGAGGGAAAAGATGAAGGATGAAGAGAGCTCTAGGATGAGCTAAGAAAATCCAAAATGGTGAAGAGTGAGGTAAAAGCCATTTTCAAGCTTCAAGCTTTTCTTAAAATTTTGGTGTAGAATCATGGAAAATATTATGGTTTTGTGGATTATGAAATTAGTTGTGATGTCTATGCTAAGATGGTGGTTTAATTTTGGATTAATGTGAGTTAGGGTTTATGCCCAATTTTGGAAATTGGGGCTTTTTGTAAATTGATGCATTAGATAGCTTGGAAATATGTTAGAATTGGGTTTCTATAGTAAATTTTGAGGGTTATGGTATTTATGATGATGAATTTGGATGATTTCGGTCTAGGAAATTTCAAAGTGGGCTAAAGAAAGAAGCTTGGAGAAATTAGAGCTTTGGACAAGTTCCTAGCATGGATTCGAGGTGGGTATCCGCTTATAATAGAATTTATAAGCCATTACCGCTTTCTTTAAACAAAGAGATTTTCGACTTAAATTGCATCATAATTGTTGCATCATTGCATAAATGATTTGAAAATCATTTTGATTCGATACATGAAATTTTGATGAATTGCAAAAATACATTGTGTTATGCCTTGAAAGACTTCATGGTCGTATATTCGGAAAAGAGCATTTGATAAATTGATTTGAGCATTATATGTGCTTTGTGTGGGCAAGAGAGTAACGTTGTGATAGTCTCGCACGAGACAAAAATAATGTGATAGCCTTCTCCCACTGCCGCTTGGCTGGGCTTACGAGATCCAAAAATGGACTCGTCGTGATTACTGAAAACTTCGGTTTCCGTCGTGTTTATGGAACTCTAGCCATTTGTGTGTGCATTGCTTACGGAATTGCCAAGTTGATGCATTCATGTCTTGTGACCTATGGATTTGTGGCTGAGAGCCTAAGACGATACGATTTGTAAAATGTGATTTTGATTACAGAAGAAAAGAACTTCTTAAAAATGTGCTTTACAGGATTTCAAAGAAATGTTTTCTAAGACCGTAAAAGAAAAGATTTCAAGAGTTTTGCTTATTGTTTTGTTATAAACTGTTACCCATTGAGCGTGAAGCTCACCCCCTCATTACCATCCATGTAATGAGAAGAAGATCCGTGAGCGAAAAAGAGGATTTTTGTATCTTTGTATTTGCATTCGATTTTTATATTGTGATTATATTATGGCTTGTAAGGCCATTAAAATTTGTATATGATTATGGGATGGGATTATGTAAGTGAAATATGGTTAGTATTTATGAATGTGAATTATGATCATGACTTGAGATATGACCGAGAATTATGGAAGTGTTTAGATATAGGATTGTAAATGTGTATGATGAGATTCCTGGACAGGAGGTCCCAAGATTTGTGTGATGGGTTGAAATATTGAAGTGCTTTCATGTATGGATTTGTGTATGGATATGATATGGAAATTATGTATGAATGGCATAAGATGGATTGACGAAATTCAAATATTTGTTAATAAGTTTAATTGGGATAAAGAGAGATATGATTGTAGCGTAATGATAAAATGTTTTTCAATGCTAACGCGATATGATCGAATATGAAGGATTAAAAGGATTGAGGAATTGATGAAATACAAATTGAAATTGAAACTACTTTGAACAATGTGTAAATGAAAAAAAATGAAGCGATATTAGTTAAGTTGCGATTCGTTTCACATGAGTTGGGTTCCTAAACGGGTCCCAACATTTATGGTATCAGAGCGCCAAGATATGATCTTACATGGCGCATGTATGCTAGTAGACGACAAGAAATTGTGAAAAGTTTGAGGTGATAGATCTAATAGGAAAATGATGATACTCGATATGAGAAAAGGAAGTCAGGATAAGTAGAGGCAATTATGGTAGATACGGATTCAATGCCATTATATTGGAAGTGTCGAAAGTCTTTGGTTGAGAATTTGAGTCTCGGATCGTTAAGTTGACGCCCTTAACGGTCGATGATTTAGACCTCGATCGTAGTACTTATCGACATTCCTTTGATGGTAATCGTCAGCATTAAGAAGAGATTAGTGGAATTGAGGTCAAAATTTCATGATGAATATGTATCGATAATTTCAATTGGATGAGAAATAAAGGAGAGTGTGCCACCGTAATGTGATACGAGGAGTTTTGCAAGGATCGCTTATACTCGATTTCGCACCCTTAAAGGAGGGCACGGATGAGTATAGAATAAGTCATATGTGTGAACTGCTGCTAAATGTTTGGACTATGAGAGACAATAGGAAGAAGGGTATTTTGTTAGAATATAAGGCAATGAAAGTGTGGCTAATTGGAAATAAGAATTTTCGTGGTCCGATATGTTAGACATGAATTCAGATTTATGGATATGTCGGTGACTTTGTAATGGAATTATGCCGCAGGTAAGTGTTTGAATCGATATGGATATATCATTACTCGCAGAATTGAATGAAAGGTAGTATGCAAGCAAAGTGGAACCGGTCGAAGCGGATAAGTTAGTGTATGACTAGAGAATGCAGTCTTCCTTGACCAAGAGTCGGGATTATAAGCTCTTACCTCGATTCAACAATGGAATTTGGTAATTCTTCCATAGTCCAGAGGACAAGGACCCCGGTATGGATCAACCAGTTGCTTCGTAAAGGAACCGATAAACGCAAGGAGGAAGTTTGAAATGAGATGATAGATTTCTAGGAGTTGTGATGTGAATCTCATACTCCTTTTGGATCGACTTCAGAATAGTGGACTCGGAAATAAATTTCCAAGAGTAGCAACAGCTATCGAGAGTGCATCTTTGATCTTCGTGATTGAGTATATGAGATCTATTTTCAGATATAGCTTATGGAGTCATCTTTGATCCCTTGAGTTAAGTTATGAAATGAATCGTAGAACCGAGATAAAGTATGGTATAGATGATTTTGCTGGAAAGGTAAATCGCGATGGAGCGAGAAAATTTGAATAGAGGTGATATTCGAGGTTATTCTAATTAGTATGATTGGTATATCAAGAGCATAAGATATGAATTGGTGATATGCCGAGATATAAGAGTAAACGAATGTGTCTCTTATATCATAGGGTTGATCAGAAGGCTATTGGATTAAGCAAATCGCATGCTTTATTTCAAGGATGATCAATGAAAGGACAAGTCAAGAAATGAATATGTAATAACTCGATGATAGTATTGGAGTCCCGTCTCTAATGGAGACTCAAGTAAAAGGGTGGAATAAAGCTGGCGAGAAGGTATGCATTTCGCTTGATGTAAAGAGAAGTATGTCGTGTAAGTATGTTTCGGAGACTCAAGTATGCCTTATTGAATGTGTTTCAATCACAAGCAGCTAAGTGCAAAGCTGAGCTGCAATGTGATGTAAGTTTGTATGAATGAGCAAACATGAAAATAAGCCAAGGGAGGTATGAGGAAATTCAAGGAATGGAAACAATCATTCAAAAAGAATGTCAATTGGAAAATTGAAAAGAAAGTGTGATAATGTACCTTAATGAGGAATCGGTTATTTAAGGAATCGCGAGGACTAATCAAGAAGCACACGGAATATGATAATAATTGAGGGTGTTAACCAAAGGACCGATAACACGATAATATTGGAGACCAAGTGATCAAAGAGTAGATGATGTATTAAAAGTATTCATTTAATTGAGAGACTAGTTTGAGCACGTGAGGAAAACGTGTGAAACTTATGATAAATGGAAGGAAGGAGAATTTTGAAGAATGATTTTAATGAAAATCAACTGCATGAATTTGGAAAGTTTGTCGATGCCGATGTTGTACAAGAGATTTGGATAAAATCTAATGGAGCATAATGAAGTGATTGCATATGTGTGGAGCAACTAAGGTTCTATGAGTTAAGGAGTTGATACATGTTTAAGAGCTGCTACACTAATGATTACTTTAAAGCTTGGAGACAGATGAATAAAAGAACATCTTGGAAGTATTTATGCAAGTACAGATCGTAAAAGCGGGACAATCATTGAATTGAGAGCATGGAATAGGAATACAAAAGATTTTGATTGTATGAATGAGAAATTCTATTAAGGCTAAGTATTTTTTTTAAATGCATAAACAGAAAATTCGATATCGAGGTTATTGGAACCAAGAGCAAAAAGGAAGCATAACATGTAGGGGGCTTGGTACGTCCCGAATTAAGGATCAAGAAATTGTGAATCGTTTTGAGAGGTTGAAAACAGATCTGAAGTTTGAGTTCGAATAGAAAGAGGGCTACATGGTGATTGTAATAAGAAGAATGTGAAATTAATAATGATGGTTGAGAAAGGAGAATTTGTTGTTCGATATGAATTAATTCAGATAGAGTCTTATGAGATAGTGTTACTAGCAAAAGATATCCCGGATTCGAAATGTGATTCGTGAGTGTGTTTCGGAATTAGATGATATTAGTATTATTGTCACAAGAAGTTGGAAGTTGTGAGTGATCTGAACTAGAATGAGGAACCAGTCAAGAAAGTGATATGAATTTCGAGGACGAAATTCTTTAAGGAGGGAGAATTGTCAGGCCTCAACTTTAATTGATGTCAATTATTAAATGAGAAATTAGTGATGTTAAATGTTTATTTGGGTAATGTGAATTGGAGAAATTTTAAATGAAATTTGGGGTTAAAGCGTGAAATGGGTTTTGTGTATGTTGTATTATGGGTAACATCTTTATAATTGAAAAAGTAAGTTTGTATAGTTACTATTTATGTAACTTTGAAATTGCAAATTTTGAGACTTCGATTTATCGGGGCTAGAAATGCCCACTAAAGCTTTGTAAAGAACCTTTATTGTGTTCTCGCCAATGCTTGTTCAAGTATGACCTTGCATTGATTTGAAAATGTGCCATAAGTCATGTATATGAACTTTGTGAATGAACTTTGTGTGATATGTGGTTGCTTTCAAAATTTATCCTAAAAGTATGTATTTTGTGGCTTATGGATGATTTGAGAAATGACTTAATGTTTGTCATAAGAATGTGTTGAATGAATTGTATATGGAGGATTTAAGTATGGAAAGAATGAGTATTTTGTATATGTATTATGTTATAGATTAAGTTGTGAAGATTGAATCGTGCTTGAAGTAGATTGGACGAAGAGTATTGTGGTAGTGAGGAAAAATGTGAAATCAAGATGGAAAGAATGGATTGGTCTTGATGATTTTGAGGCTTTAAAGAGATATGTATATGTTATGAAATGTCGAGTGAATATTATGAGTTAATGAAAGTTAAAATGAATGAGTTGATTAAGATGATTGAAATGGAAGTTGAAAGGTAGGAAATAAAGATTGAAAGAGTGAGAATTGGAAGAATTAGTGAAGGTGTGAAAATATGAAGAATTATGAAAGTTTGACTTTGGGGATGAATAGTTGACTTTTGATTTAAGTGAAATTTGATAAAATGATATTCATGAACATGTAGTGCTTGTTGAGGGCTTTCGGTAGCCATAAAGTTTGCGAATTTTCGATATCGGGCTAGAAGTTATGATAGATTGAAGTTTTGATGTTGTTTAGGTGATTGAAAACCAGACGATGTACTGTAGCAAAACCAGCTGATAGGAAAAGTGGACGCTACAGAATGTAGGAGATAGAATCAGCCTTTGTAGTCTTCATGAGAGTTATAGATCTAGATGTCTACTTTCTAACCGTCTAAGAATGAAGTCATTTCGACACCTATAGAGAAAGTTATGGCATTTGCGCAAAACATGTCTGATAGAAATCAGATGATGAAAAACCAGCTGAAGCAAAAGCAGACGATATGGACTTGATATCGATAGATTTAGACAAAATTTCCTTCTTGAAAGTTGTAGATCTCTCTTTCTCTATGAGATAGATACCAAGTTTGCCCAATTTGGATATCAGAGTCAAAAGATATGATCTATATAAGTGGACATGTGCTGGATAGAAAACCAGCTGATAGAAAAACCAGCTGAAGCAAAAGCAGACAATATGGACTTGATATCGATAGATTTAGACAAAATTTCCTTCTTGAAAGTTGTAGATCTCTTTCTATGAGATAGATACCAAGTTTGCCCAATTTGGATATCGGAGTCAAATGATATGATCTATATAAGTGGACATGTGCTGAATAAAAGATAGAAAACCAGCTGATGAAAAACCAGCTGAAGCAAAAGCAGACGATATGGACTTGATATCGATGGATTTAGACAAAATTTCCTTCTTGAAAGTTGTAGATCTCTTTTCTCTATGAGATAGATACCAAGTTTGCCCAATTTGGATATCGGAGTCAAAAGATATGATCTATATAAGTGGACATGTGTTGATAGAAAAACCACCGATAGAAAAACCAGGTGATAGGAAAACCGAAGATGCAAAAATCAGACGAAAGATTAATTGAGACATTTGACCCTTTTAGAGACTGAATTTGGATTTAAGTTCTTCATGAACATTGTAGATCAGTCTTTTCTCTATGAAATAGACATCAATTTTGTCCAATTTGGAGTTCGGAGTTAAAAGTTATAAGCGTTTGAAGTTTGGAGGAAAATCACCGATGAAAATCACCGATGCAAAAATCATCGAAATGATGGAAATCAGTGATCAAAAATCGGTGATTCAAAAATCAGCTGATGCAAAATCAGCTGATGGAAAAGTCAGACGAAGGAAATCAGACGATGAACAGAAAATCGGATGACGATGAAAGAAAATCAGACGATAGAAAATCGATGATGAACAAGAAAGCGGATGGAAGGAAAAATGCACTGCACGATCAGTATTTTGAGGATATATGAAGCTACAGAGCTCGGATTGAGGTGATTCAAATTGAGATTAAACTAAAGTTATAAGGCTACAACTTTGATGAAGAACCCCGATCAAGATGGAGCCTCTAAGACTGTCGGATATTGGAATGAAACTCGGTGCAAAGGTGCGATCTCGATTTTATGCATGTGTCGATAGTATTTTGGCCATAACTTCTTCGCTTTTAGATCCGAATTGAGCGTGGTTTGTTGCGTTGGATTCGTATGATCGAGGAGAACATTGTGAAGAAGAAATTATTGTAAAATTCCTTTATTTACCTGATCAGAATTTGGAGCCAAGATATCAACTTTAAGGGCAATTTTGGAAGAACACTTAAAGAGTTAAGTTAGTAGGCTTATAAGGAGGGGCATGAGAGTCTTTCCTCATTCATTAAATGACATGGCATGTGGATGTAGTATAAATAGAGGAGAAGCAGGCTGTGGTCGTGAGAGTTAGAGAAATGAATAAAGAGAAACAAAAGAAAGAAAGAAAGAAGAGAGAAAAGAGAAGAGTGGGTTTGGTGGAAGGAGAAAAGAAAGGACAGCAGCTAGGGTTCGATTTTGTGAGCTTTCCAGGAGGATTTAACATGCTCCAAGAGGGAAAAAGATGAAGGATGAAGAGAGCTCTAGGATGAGCTAAGAAAATCCAAAATGGTGAAGAGTGAGGTAAAAGCCGATTTTCAAGCTTCAAGCTTTTCTTAAAATTTTGGTGTAGAATCATGGAAAATATTATGGTTTTGTGGATTATGAAATTAGTTGTGATGTCTATGCTAAGATGGTGGTTTAATTTTGGATTAATGTGAGTTAGGTTTATGCCCAATTTTGGAAATTGGGCTTTTGTAAATTGATGCATTAGATAGCTTGGAAATATGTTGGAATTGGGTTTCCTATAGTAAATTTTGAGGGTTATGGTATTTATGATGATGAATTTGGATGATTTCGGTCTAGGAAATTTCAAAGTGGGCGAAAGAAAGAAGCTTCGGAGAAATTAGAGCTTTGGACAAGTTCCTAGCATGGATTCGAGTGGGTATCCGTTTATAATAGAATTTATAAGCCATTACCGCTTTCTTTAAACAAAGAGATTTTCTGACTTAAATTGCATCATAATTGTTGCATCATTGCATAAATGATTTGAAAAATCATTTTTGATTCGATACATGAAATTTTGATGAATTGCAAAAATACATCAGTGTTATGCCTCGAAAGACTTCATGGCTGTGTATATTCGAAAAGAGCATTTGATAAATTGATTTGAGCATTATATGTGCTTTTGTGTGCAAGAGAGTAACGTTGTGATAGTCTCGCACGTAGACAAAAATAATGTGATAGCCTTCTCCCGCTCCCGCTTGGCAGCTTACGAGATCCAAAAATGGACTCGTCGTGATTACTGTAAACTTTGGCTCCGTCGTGTTTATGGAACTCTCTAGCCATTTGTGTGTGCATTGCTTACGTGAATTGCCAAGTTGATGCATTCATGTCTTGTGACCTATGGATTTGTGGTTGAAAGCCTAAGACGATATACGATTTGTAAAATGTGATTTTGATTAAATGCAAGAAAAGAACTTCAAAAATGTGCTTTACTGGATTTCAAAGAAATGTTTTCTAAGACCAAAAAGAAAAAGATTTCAAGAGTTTTGCTTATTGTTTTGTTATAAACTGTTACCCATTGAGCGAAAGCCACCCCTCATTACCATCCACAGTAATGAGAAGAAGATCCGTGAGCGAAAAAGAGGATTTTGTATCTTTGTATTTGCATTCTGATTTTATATATTGTGATTGTATTATGGCTTGTAAGGCCATTAAAATTTGTATATGATTATGGGATGGGATTATGTAAGTGAAATATGGTTAGTATTTATGAATGTGAATTATGATCATGACTTGAGATATGACCGAGAATTATGGAAGTGTTTAGATATAGGATTGTAAATGTGTATGATGGGATTCCGGACGGAGGTCCAAGATTTGTGTGATGGGTTGGAAATATTGAAGTGCTTTTGTGTATGGATTTGTGTATGGATATGATATGGAAATTATGTATGAATGGCATAAGATGGATTGATTCAAATTCAAATATTGGTTAATAAGCGAAATCGGGATAAAGAGAGATATGATCAGAGCGAATGATAAAATGTTTTCGAATGCTAACGCGATATGATCGAATATGAAGGATTAAAAGGATTGAGGAATTGATGAAATACAAATTGGAAATTGAAACTACTTTGAACAATGTGTAAATGAAAAAAAAAAGCGATATTAGTTAAGTCACGATTGTTTCGTTATGAGTCGGGTTCCTAAATGGGTCCCAACATTTATGGTATCGAGCGCCAAGATATGATCTTACATGGGCGTATGTGTATGCGCGACGATAAGAAATTGTGAAAAGTTTGAGGTGATAGATCTAATAGGAAAAATGATGATACTCTGATATGAAAAAGGAAGTTGTGGATAAGTAGAGGCAATTATGGTAGATACGGATTCAATGCCATTATATTGGAAGTGTCGAAAGTCTTTGGTTGAGAATTTGAGTCTCGGATCGTTAAGTTGACGCCTTAATGGTCAGATGATTTAGACCTCGATCGCGAGTACTTATCGACATTCCTTTTGATGGTAATCGTCGCATTAAGAAGAGATTAGTGGAATTGAGGTCAAAATTTCATGATGAATATGTATCGATAATTTCGAATTGGATGAGAAATAAAGGAGTAGTGTGCCACCTCGTAACAGGATACGAGGAGTTTTACAAGGATCGATTATATTCGATTTCGCACCTTAAAGGAGGAGCACTGATGAGTATAGAATAAGTCATATGTGCGAATGCTGCTAAATGTTCGGACTATGAGAGACAATAGGAAGAAGGGTATTTTGTTAGAATATAAGGCAATGAAAGTGTGGCTAATTTGAAATAAGAATTTTCGTGGTCCGATATGTTGAGACATGAATTCAAGATTTATGGATATGTCGTGACTTGACTTAATGGAATTATGCCGCGGTAAGTGTTTGAATCGATATGGATATATCATTACTGCAGGAATTGAATGAAAGGTAGTATGCAAGCAAAGTGGAACGTGGTGAAGCCGATAAGTTAGTGTATGACTAGAGAATGCGGTGTCTTCCTTGACCAGAGAGGGATTATAAGCTCTTACCTCGATTCAACAATGGAATTTGGTAATTCTTCCATAGTCCAGAGGACAAGGACCCCTGGTATGGATCAACCAGGTTGCTTTCAAAAAGGAACCGATAAACGCAAGGGAGGGAAGTTTGAAATGAGATGATAGATTTCTAGGAGTTGTGATGTGAATCTCATACTCTTTTGGATCGACTTCGTAAATAGTGGACTCGGAATAAATTTCGAAGAGTAACAACCAGTTATTGAGAGTGCATCTTGATAATCGTGATTGAGTATATGAGATCTATTTTCTATATACTTATGGAGTCATCTTTGATCCCTTGAGTTAAGTTATGAAATGAATCGGAAACCGAGATAAAGTATGGTATGATGATTTTGCTTTGGAAAGGTAATCGCGATGGAGCGTAAAATTTGAATAGAGGTGATATTCAGAGGTTATTCGAATTAGTATGATTGGTATATCAAGAGATAAGATATGAATTGGTGACATGCCGAGATATAAGAGTAAACGAATGTGTCTCTTTATATCATAGAGTTTGATCGTAAAGGCTATCGGATTAAAGAAATCGGCGCTTTATTTCAAGGATGATCAATGAAAGGACAAGTCAAGAAATGAATATGTAATAACTCGATCAGAAGTATTGGAGTCCCGCTCTCTAATGGAGACTCAAGTAAAAGGGTGGAATAAACTGATCGAAGGTATGCATTTCGTTTGATGTAAAGAGAGGTATACGTGTAAGTATGTTTCTTGAGACTCAAGTATGCCTTATTGAATGTGTTTCAATCACAAGAAGTTAAGTGCAAATGAGTCAAGAATGTGGACAGAAGTTTGTATGAATGAGCAAACATGAAAATAAGCCAAGGAGGTATGAGGAAATTCAAGGAATGGAAACAATCATTCAAAAAGAATGTCAATTGGAAAATTGAAAGAAAGTGTGATAATGTACCTAATGAGGAATCAGCTTATTTAAGGAATCGCGAGGACTAATCAAGAAGCACGGAATATGATAATAATTGAGGGTGTTAACCAAAGGGACCGATAACACTATAATATTGGAGACCAAGTGATCAAAGAGTAGATGATGTATTAAAAGTATTCGACGAATTGAGAGACTAGTTGAACACGAGAAAAACGCGTGAAACTTATGATAAATGGAAGGAAGGAGAATTTTGAAGAATGATTTTAATGAAAATCAACCGTATGAATTTGGAAAGTTTGTCGATGACCGATGTTGTATAAGAGATTGGATAAAATCTAATGGAGCATAATGAAGTGATTGCATATGTAAGTGAGCAACTAAGGTTCTATGAGTTAAGGAGTTGATACATGTTTAAGAGCTGCTACACTAATGATTGCTTAAAGCTTGGAGACAAAGAGAATAAAAGAACATCTCGGAAGTATTTACGCAAGTACAGATCGGAAAGCTTGGACAATCATTGAATTGAGAGCATGGAATAGAATACAAAAGATTTTGATTGTATGAATGAGAAATTCCTATTAAGGCTAAGTATTTTTTAAAATGCATAAACAGAAAATTCGATATCGAGGTTATTGGAACCAAGAGCAAAAAGGAAGCATAACATGTAGGGCCTGGTACGTCCGAATTAAGGATCAAGAAATGTGAATCGTTTTGAGAGGTTGAAACAGATCTCGAAGTTTGAGTTCGAATAGAAAGAGGGCTACATGGTGATTGTAATAAGAAGAATGTGAAATTAATAATGATGGTCGAGAAAGGGAGAATTTTAAGTTCGATATGAATTAATTCGATGGAGTCTTATGAGATAGATATGTTACTAACAAAAGATATCCGGATTCGAAATGTGATTACGTGAGTGTGTTTCGAATTAGATGATATTAGTATTATTGATCAAGAAGTTGGAAGTTGTGAGTGATCTGAACTAGAATGAGGAACCAACCAGAAAGTGATATGAATTTCGAGGACGTAAATTCTTTAAGGAGGAGAATTGTTGGACCCGAACTTTGATTGGATGTCGTAATTATTAAATGAGAAATTAGTGATGTTAAATGTTTATTCGGGTAATGTGAATTGGAGAAATTTTAAATGAAATTTGGGGTTAAAGCGTGAAATGGCGTTTTTGTGTATACATGTATTATGGGTAACATCTTTATAATTGAAAAGTAAGTTTGTATAGTTACTATTTATGTAACTTCTTTGAAATTGCAAATTTTGAGACTTCGATTTATCGGGGCTAGAAATGCCCACTAAAGCTTTGTAAAGAACCTTTATTTGTTCTCGCCAATGCTTGTTCAAGTATGACCTTGCATTGATTTGAAAATGTGCCATAAGTTGTGTATATGAACTTTGTGAATGAACTTTGTGTGATATGTGGTTGCTTTCAAAATTTATCCTAAAAGTATGTATTTTGGGCTTATGGATGATTTGAGAAATGACTGCAATGTTTGTCATAAGAATGTGTTGAATGAATTGTATATGGAGGATTTAAGTATGGAAAGAATGAGTATTTTGTATATGTATTATGTTATAGATTAAGTTGTGAAGATTGAATCGCGCTTGAAGTAGATTGGACGTAAGAGTATTGTGGTAGTGAGGAAAATGTGAAATCAAGATGGAAAGAATGGATTGGTCTTGATGACTTTGAGGCTTTAAAGAGATATGTATATGTTATGAAATGTCAGTGAATATTATGAGTTAATGAAAGTTAAAATGAATGAGTTGATTAAGATGATTGAAATGGAAGTTGAAAGGTAGGAAATAAAGATTGAAAGAGTGAGATTGGAAGAATTAGTGAAGGTGTGAAAATATGAAGAATTATGAAAGTTTGACTTTTGGGGATGAATAGTTGACTTTTGATTTAAGTGAAATTTGATAAAATGATATTCATGAACATGTAGTGCTTGTTGAGGGCTTTCGGTAGCCATAAAGTTTGCGAATTTTCGATATCGGGGCTAGAAGTTATGATAGATTGAAGTTTTGATGTTGTTTAGGTGATTGAAAACGACGATGCCGCAGCGTAGCAAAAACAGACGATGCTATGTAGCAAAAACAGACGATGTCTTGGCAAAAACCGGACGATAGGAAAAGTGGACGCTACAGAATGTAGGAGATAGAATCAGCCTTTGTAGTCTTCATGAGAGTTATAGATCTAGATGTCTACTTTCTAACCGTCCAAGAATGAAGTCATTTCGACACCTATAGAGAAAGTTATGGCATTTGCGCCAAAACATGTCTGATAGAAATCAGATGATGGAAAAACCAGCTGATAGCAAAACCGGTGATAGGAAAACCGGATGCAAATCAGACGAAGATTAATTGAGACATTTGACCCTTTTGAGACTGAATTTGGATTTAAGTTCTTCATGAACATTGTAGATTAGTCTTTTTCTATGAAATAGACATCAATTTTGTCGATTTGGAGTTGAGGAGTTAAAAGTTATAAGCGTTTGAAGTTTGGAGAAAAATCGGTGATGTCGGTGATGCAAAATCGGTGATGGAAATCAGTGATCCAAAAATCAACTGATCAAAAATCAGTGATGGAAATCAGTGATCAAAAAATCAGGTACGTCAATCGGTGATGGAAAAGTCGGACGATAGAAAATCGGGCGATGAGATGCAAAAGCGAGATGGAAGGAAGCGGATGAAAGGAAAATCGGATGGAAAAGCGGATGGAAGGAAAATCAGATGGAAGGAAGCAGATGGAAGGAAAAGGATGGAAGGAAAATCGGATGGAAGGAAAAGCGGATGGAAGGAAAATCGGATGGAAGGAAAAGCGGATGGAAGCAGTCTGCACAGATCAGTATTTGAGGATATATGGAGCTCTGAGCTCGGATTAAGGTGATTCAAATTGGAATTAAACTAGAGTTATAGGCTACAACTTTGATGAAGAACCCGATCAAGATGGAGCCTCTAAGACTGTCAATTTTTAATGAAATTCGGTGTAGTGTGCGATCTCGAGATTTTATGCAGATCGATAGTATTTTGCCATAACTTCTTCGTTTTAGATCCGAATTAAGCGCGGTTTGTTGCGTTGGATTCGTATGATCGAGGGAACATTTGAAGAAGAAATTATTGTAAAATTCCTTTATTTACCTGATCGGAATTTGGAGCCAAGATATCAACTTTTAAGAGCAATTGTGGAAGAACACTTAAGAGTTAAGTTAGTAGGCTTATAAGGGGGGCATGAGAGTCTTTCCTCATTCATTAAATGACATGGCATGTGGATGTAGTATAAATAGAGGAGAAGTAGGCTGTGGTGCGTGAGTTAGAAAGCAGTAAAGAGAAACAAAAGAAAGAAGGAAATAAGAGATAAAAAGAAAGAGTGGGTTCGGTGAAAAGAAGAAAAGACAGCAGCTAGGGTTCGATTTTGTAGGCTTTCGGAGGATTTCGAACATGCTCCAGAGGAAAAAGATGAAGGATGAAGAGCTCTAGGATGAGCTAAGAAAATCCGAAAATGGTGAAGAGTGAGGTAAAAGCGATTTTCAAGCTTGAAGCTTTTCTTAAAATTTTGGTGAATCATGGAAAATATTATGATTTTGTGGATTATGAAATTAGTTGTGATGTCTATGCTAAGATGGTGGTTTAATTTTGGATTAATGTGAGTTAGGGTTTATACCCGATTTTGGAAATTGGGGCTTTTGTAAGTTGATGCATTAGATAGCTTGGAAATATGTTGGAATTGGGTTTCCTATAGTAAATTTTGAGGTTATGGTATTTATGATGATGAATTTGGATGATTTCGGTCTAAAATTTCAAAGTGGTGAAAGAAAAAGCCGAAATTAGAGCTTTGGACAAGTTCTAGCATGGATTCGAGGTGGGTATCCGTTTATAATAGAATTTATAAGCCATTACTGCTTTCTTTAAACAAAGAGATTTTCTGACTTAAATTGCATCATAATTGTTGCATCATTGCATAAATGATTTGAAAAATCATTTTGATTCGATCATGAAATTTTGATGAATTGCAAAATACATTGTGTTATGCCTTGAAAGACTTCATGGTACATGTATATTCGAGAAAGAGCATTTGATAAATTGATTTGAGCATTATATGCTTTGTGTGGGCAAGAGAATAGCGTTGTGATAGTCTCGTGACGTGACAAAAATAACGTGATAGCCTTCTCCGGCTGCCGCTTTGTGGCTACGAGATCAAAAATGGACTCGTCGTGATTACGATAAACCGGTTTCGTCGTGTTATGGAACTCTCTAGCCATTTGTGTGTGCATTGCTTCGTGAATTGCCAAGTTGATGCATTCATGTCTTGTGACCTATGGATTTGTGGTGAAAGCCTAAGGCGATATCTGATTTGTAAAATGTGATTTTGATTCACAATGAAAAGAACTTCTTCAAATGTGTGCTTTACGGTTCAAAGAAATGTTTTCTAAGACAGAAAGAAAAATTTCAAGAGTTTTGCTTATTGTTTTGTTATAAAGCTGTACCCATTGGTAAAGCTCACCCCTCATTACCATCCACGGTAATGAAGAAGATCTGTATTGAAAAAGAGGATTTTGTATCTTTGTATTTGCATTGGATTTTATATATTGTGATTGTATTGTGGCTTGTAAGGCCATTAAAATTTGTATATGATTATGGGATGGGATTATGTAAGTGAAATATGGTTAGTATTATGAATGTGAATTATGATCATGACTTGAGATATAATGAAAATTATGGAAGTGTTTAGATATAGGATTGTAAATGTGTATGATGGGATTAGGACGGGAGGTAGAAGATTTGTGTGATGGGTTGGAAATATTGAAGTGCTTTTGTGTATGGATTTGTGTATGGACATGATATGGTTATGTATGAATGGCGTGAGATGGATTAGCGAAATTCAAATATTTGGTAATGAAATTGGGATAAAGAGATATGATTGGCGAATGATAAAATGTTTTCGAATCGAGCGATATGATCGAATATGAAGGATTCAAAGTTGAGGAATTGATGAAATACAAATTGGTGAAACTACTTTGAAAATGTGTAAGTGGAAAAAAAAATGAAGCGATATTAGTTAAACTGCGATTAGATCGTTATGAGTTGGGTTAAGCGGGTCCCAACAAAATAATGACATGTCTTTAGGAGATCATAATGACTTTGGAGATGAGGACTCTTCAATTCGGTTTACACAATAAATGCGTGCCTCGAAAAATCGAATATGACATCAAATGCCAAAGGTAAGTCTCCTTTGGAAGATATGTTGCAAACTTTGATCGTAACACTTTGACATTTCAGTGAATCTTGAAGCAAGTATCATAATTTGGAAAATCAACAAAGAATTTGGAAAACTAGCTAAGTCAAATTGCAAGCGCCATTAATCGAATGGAGGCACAAAAGTTTTGAAAATTTTCTAGCGTGACCAATCAATCGAAAAGCGAAGGCTATCACGTTCTTGGAGTGGTAAGGAACTAAAGGCTGCTTCAAAAATCGAGAAGAAGAAGAGGAAGAAATGCATACGTAATGCCTTCCTGACGAATTGACACAAAGGGATGCAAAACAAGGTGTACTTGCTTTTCCATGTCGATTTTCAAGGCAAAGAAGGAAGAACAAGTAGAGTAAGAAGAAAATGATTACAGGTTTGAGAAGATGGAGGATGTGCAACCTCCTACGGTAAGTGATCGATTCATGTTATCGCTAACAAAATTTTTGCTTTTCTAGTTATTTACAAGTACAAGAAGAAGAAACGAGGAGAAGAGTGCAAAATGCAGTTTTAGAGAGTTGTGGGCAAGCGAAGCGAAGCCAAGAAGGTATGGCGAGGATGTTCTCCTGACCATTGGCGTTACTTTATAGAGACCATCTAGTGTGAGAAGGCGATGCTCGAAAAGGCAGTGGACATTAGAGTTTGATGGTGAAGCTAAGTTCTACTCTTCCAAGTCATGAGACATCGTCTTTGAAGGCCGTATTCACGGGAAGTTGTTCGAGGTTTATCACGAGTTTGAGCATGCTTCTGTTGGACTCAAACATCCATTCGATCTTGGATAATGTACATATGCCAAGTCGAAGCTTATGACCTTTGATAAGCGCTTAATGAAGCACCCATTCGTATCCTTTTCTTTTATGTGTTTTGTTAACAATTTTCTTTTATTTTTGTTTTTGGTTTAATTTAATTCTTTGGAATTTAAATTCACATTTTATTTCTATCATTTTAATTTTCATCTTTTCTTTTAAAAGAAAATTAAAAACAAAGTTCTTTGGCTTATCTCCATTCCTTATTTCCTCTCTCTTTTCCTTTCTTCTTTCATTGGGCTTCTCTTATTATGTTCAACTGTAATTGTAGCATCCATACTCCCTCTTGGGCATTAAGTCACACTTCCATGCATTAAATGCTTTCTATCATAGTCTTCATCGAAAACCCGCCCCACTCCTCACTTAATTTAGTTGTTTACATGTTCTCTTGTCTGTTGGAGGTTGTTTCACAATTACACTGATGCCAAGGAGAAGCAAGTGAGTTCTGAAGGTTGGCTACTCAATCGTGGCCCCACTGCAGTGAAGTGCATGGGGCCGTGGAGTGGATTCAAGCGCGTATCCTGACAGTCTTCTACTTGAAATCAATCACTAAATACTCATGGCACATCAATACAATTAAACGAATTATGCAAATCACTAAATTTTGAAACCACAATAATCTTTCATTTCAATACTAGCGGAAATATAAACAAGTCTATCAGGTCCCTACGTCTCAATGCAATATCTCAAAGAGGCTGTACAAAGTCTATACTAAGTCATCCCAAAAAAATCGCCTCGGTGACCGACACAGTGTCATCGCTTCTTGCCCATGTAACTCACACGGCGGAAAAGTCATCACGAAGCTAGGAATCTACTAACGCGCTGAAAATATTTGCAATGTTGGGTGAGTTTGCGAACTCAATGAAACCATCATCGATGGTTTACAACTCAATGCATATACGATATATCACGTAGTCACCTGATAACACATTGAACACTATAAGACAATTTACATTTCATCATAACATAAATCGAGGCATATCCTTCTGTGATAGATCATAATACGCATTCTCAATTTTCCAATCTGATCGGATGCATAATGCATGCCACTTCTTATTTTATGTCGGTGTTGTGGTGACGTCAATCTTCATCTGGATTAGGGCACATTACGATAATCGCATTTTAGGCAAGTAGGAGCCCTCGGGGTATGCACTCGCCCCTCACATTAGGGATAGGAGAGCCTGCGGGTATACTATTCACTTTAGGCCTTAGCCATTTCGCGATAATCGAGCTCAAAGCTCGATCACTAATTGCTCCATCACATGACATTAATGCCGATTTTAATCATGCCTGCATGCACTCACACTTACCAATCAATAACATATATATCAATCAATTCTATTTATCGCATTAGAACCTTTACTCGTAATTTCAGCACATCTATTTCACAGTTGCAAGCACTCACATTGGCAAACAAAGATTGAAGAACTAACTAGGTTACTCACTGTAACTTAGAACTCTTTTGCAAGTCAATGATATCAAGTGGTATTGATCCAATGGTGCCTCTATAACAATTTAAACAAATTCTCATCACTAGATGCTCAATCAAAAATCGATAATGCATGTCTTAATTCAAAGGCATGCGATGTTCATGATTTTCGGTCTATAATCCAATTCCGCTATCTCTCGCCTCATGACCAAAATTTACTATTTACTAGATCAATAGCATCCATCGATTTCATACATGTCAATTTAAACAATTATCAATATCGATTCTTAGATTGCATTAGAACTATAACCTTTCTCTCAATAATTGAGACCACACTTAAATTAAATTATAACTTTTATTCTTTTCCTCAATTGTAGACCTCTTTCTCTAGATCATAACAATTTAGAACCACCTCGATTAGGTCTACACCAAAAATTATGCCCGTAAACTAAAACAACCCATTCAAATTCATCCCTCTTACTTGGTAGACTGAAGGAATATCTCGTCATGACGAAGATCCACACGCTATGCGGCTCTCATTCTGCTTTCGTTCGACAGATACTCAATTACTAAATCATGGCGAGGCCAACTTCGAGCGTCATGACGTGCAGGCCCTTCATCTTCTCCGTCGATTTTCTCTCATTTCTCTCTAAAAAATCGGTATTAATCACTCTCAAACTACCCGACCTAACATAATAAATACCATAAATGCATCAAATAACCATAAATAACAACATTAAGCCATTAAACTTACCAAATCAAGCTCTGAATCACCAACCCTAAATCTCGAGAATCTCAAACTCTAACACCGCGGTGATCCTCCATAAGCAAGCTAACCATCAACATCTCTAGGTTTTCAGTGAGCTTCAACCACAATGAAAGAGAACAAGAAGACTCTCAAGGGAAAGATCAAATCGTCTAGAGAAGAGGAAGGAGAAAAGTCTTAGGTTTTGAAAAGTGAGACAAGAATTTGAACTTAGAACAATATAAGGTTAATTTTCAACCTATAGTTCTTAAGACTTTGATCCTCAAATTCATTTAATTTCAGTCTTTAAATTCGATGGCTCATCACAATAATTCCTAAACTCATAAATCTAAATTTTCCATTGCCATTGGACCATTTTTCGTCTGCACAATCAATCGGTCCGATACTCAAAAATTCCGGTCAGGACATTTTCTCTCAATTTCTCGAAATTTTCACGTGAGTCACTATACCTTTGTCAGTCACTCTTAGAAACTCCAATTCAACTATTCCATTCAAATTATCATAATTCCCAATAAATCATATCTAACATAATTATCTCAAAATTTACAATTCAAAACATAATCGCAATTAAATCTAGAAAAAATCATGAATGCACGTGTCACATATGCATATGCATATGCAAAATGATCTATCCTCTAAATCAGGAGGCCAAAATAATACTCAATGAATAAATGCAGTAAAATTCCTATCTGTCCCAATTACCAATATGTCCATCGCATCGCAGCAGGATGTTACAATTCTCCCTCTAAAAAAAATTTAGTCTGAAATTTCATCACCGAGGTCAAGCAGGATGAAGTCGCCTCCTCGTGTCTCCTCAGGTCTCCAAGTTGCCTCCTCGATGAGTGGTTCTTCCATAGGACTTTCACTAATGGAATCATCACGCTCAATTGCTTGACCCGCGATTCGATAATCACCTTTGCTCCTCAACATAACTTTCGAGATCATAGCTATCTCAATCTCTGGTAGGAATCACATGGTCGAATTGATCAATATCTGAACCTCACATGAAAGACATCGTTACCCATGGGACATCTCACTTTCAATGCAATCGATGAGCCAACGGTCCAATCCTCTCCGTAATCTCATACGGACCGATATCGAGGACTCAACTTGACCTTCGGCCGAATCTCGGCCTCCTCTCGAGGTGACATTGAAGAACACTCTATCCCCTTGCCTACTCCATCTCTAATGATCTGATCCACATGTCTTACATCTATCTGAGCCACCAATGGACTCAAATCAATCTCATCCACCACGGATCAGCTCGGGACCTCTAACATCCACATACTCTCTTCATCCATAAAGCGATCTGCTGCCTCCATACAATGCCTCATCTGGTGCCATCCAATCTTGCTCGATCTTGATTATTATAAGCAAACTCAGCCGAGCCACATATGATCCCATGCACCTCGAAACTCAATACAGCTCATGACATATCCTCGGATGTGTCGTCCTCTCACTCGCCCATACATAGGGATGAAATGTTTCTTGAAATTCAACCTCGTACCATGGCAAATGCAAACTCCTTGAAAATCTCAAGTAAATCTGGGATCCTTATGCGAGACTATCGACCTTTGGGACCCGTGCGTCGCCAATCTACGCCACATACTTGGGCTAGCGATCGAGAGTATTATTCTACTTGCGAAAGTGGCGATTTAATCGGCAGGTCACTATGACCCAAATCGCATCATCTTTCGGCGTCTGAAAACCCCATAATGAAATCCATCGCGATTCGCTCCCATTTCCACTCCGGAAGGTGACAGAGTGCAACTTCCCCTGGGGCTGGTGCTCGGCCTTAACTTTCTGGCATGTCGGACAGAAACAAACTACTGCCACACTGCCTTTTCATGCACTGTGATGGCATGTCAAACAACAAAAATAAATTCCTACTAGAACACAAGTGAGTAAAGTGGTGAATAGAATTGAACCACGAGACTAATGAAGTAATTATTTATTTGTGTGAAATCAAAAAAAAAAATAAAATATAAAGAGAGTTGATTTGGGGATGATTAATTTTAAAACACGAAATCACGAGGAAGAAATTAAAATAAGATTGAAAATAATATGAATAAAAGCCTAGCCAAGTACTCTCGTTTGATCTAGTAATTCGATCATAGACTCAAAAATATAAATTTCGTTCATTCCTATGGACAAAGTTATAGCAGTGAATGAATAGCATAAATCTACCAATCCATTTAATTATTCGATAATCTCGAGTAAAGCTCGTGAATTATTTCCCACAACCAATTAGATTATTCGAGTAGCTCAGCGAATATAATCTATGCATGTATAGGCTACAATGGACCTAGTCTTAGCAATGAGAATCGGACACATAATCTATTTAGACTAAATTATTTAATCCCATTAACCTCTTGGTGAAATTAATTAGTCACTCGATAAACAACAATCACGGATTAACTAATCTATTAAGCAATTTATTATTAAGTTAATTAATTAACATGCCTCATTAATCAACAAACTCAACAATAATTAATCGATCAGCTGGATTAAATAAACATAAAAATTCACGAAAACAATTAAACCACGAGAGTCTCACGAACTACATGCATCAAAATCAAATACCTTGTACACATTAAAAACTTAGCGACACATAATTCTAGTCTCTAACAATTAAAACTGAAATTAACAAATAAAATGGAGTTCACTTCACATTACAAATAATTCTCAACTCCACTGCTTGATGCCGGAAATCTCTTGTTGTGCCTTCAATGTGATGATTAATCCTTCCTTTGTTCCACAGTCATGATCTATCTTTCTCCGACTCCCAGGTTATCGTTGTCTCTAGCTTTATGATTGTAATGAAATGCGTATTCTCTCAAACTCTCCGATCATTCTGTCACTCTCCTTTGTTATATCAAAATAGTCTCTCAGTTCAAGCTTTTCACCTGACACCTTTTCTCGTTCTTTTCAATATTTTCTTGAGCTCCCTCTTATATGTTGCCATCACTACTTTTTCCCTCCCGATCCTTAGGTTTTAGTAAATGAAGTGGGCCCTCCTCTGGGTTTTGTCTCTTTTCAATTAATTAAAGTGGGCCTTTTCTTTCCCAGGTCCAACCCCTCATATATTCGTGACTGCTCTAATTAATTGTGCTGATTTATCTTGGCATTGGTTGTTTGCTTCTCCTCATCTGCATGTTGTCTAATGGATCCAAGCTTGTTGCCTCCACGTCTTGTCATCTTCTTGCCAATTGATTTTAATTTAATTTCCTCGACCCTCATCAGATCGTAACTCCTTGTTGATGATTTATGGGACCATTAAATGAACTTAAAACCACACGTATGCGTGATTGATCGAACAATTAATTTGTCTCCTTAATTGCCATTACGCTTTCATCTCGTCAATTTAGGTCTAAATCGTCACCTTGTATTTTGTCACCTAGAACATGCAAAGACACAAATTATCATAGAAACATAAACAAAACATCACAAAGTCTACCAAAAAGAACATGAAATAAAAAATTAACATGACAAAATGAGTTATCAAACTCCCCCACTTAACTCTTGTCGTCCTCGAGGAAAGTTAAAAATAAATTTTGAAAGTCTAAGAAAAAGCGAATGCTAAACTAAGTATGGATACAAACAAAAAAATAAATATGCAAATGCAAAGGTCATTTTCTTAAGTGTCAAGTTTTCTCCCAACCTCCAACAACCTCGAAGACATCTGAGGATTATAAACAGAGGAACTGCGGCATTTAATCCATAAAAATAATGAACTCACTTTAAATGTGAGAGCCAAGCAAGATAGAAGATAGACTTAGAAATCTACACCATGTCAAAATAATAGGTCCTCTCATTGTCATACACTCCAACACTCAAGTGTTTATGGCTCAAATGTGTTTTAACTCATAAATTCAAACAATGCAATGCTCTGTAGGCTTGCTCTTGATCTTGAATACACTACTAAGTATTACATGCCTGACATAAATCGAGGTCTTAAACAAGGATGCAACTTGGCTGGGTTAGGGGTAAGGTAAAAGAAAGGTAAGAAAGGCTAAGTATCAAAGTGGTGAGCATAACAATAATAATAACATATATGCATCTGCGTATCATTAAACAATTAAGCATCTCTCTCTTTTTTTTTGAACTTTCATTCCTAAACATTTATCAATCAAGCATATGAATCCTTTTCTTTCTTTTCTCTTGGCCTCAAACTCTTTTGTTTTACATTTCTTTTTCTTTTTTTGATTCCTTCCCATTGACAACAAGTGCAATACAAGTCATATGCCATGATATTCATATAACATGACCTTCCTGAGTTTCTTTCATGAAGCATGCTACTAACCATGATAAGGGTTGAAAAGATAAATCAATTAAGAAAAGGTTAAGTTAAACATGGTAAAACAAAGAAACGAGATAATAAGCTCAATGGGCTCCTAGTGGATAACATGCTTTGGTTGACTTTTGGTCATGGTTAAAATCTAAGTGCCTTTATCATCTTTATGCATGCATGTAAAAGTGTAGTCTCAACAAGATATAAAGCAAGTTCTAGAATACAAAGCATTGAATGAACACATCGAAAATTGTTGAAGGTTCAAAACTCACATGGGACAATCATCTATTAAGTTAACACAATGTAGTTTCAAAATCAATAAAAGCTATCAAGTTTAAACTCACATAAAACTCATTCACCAGTTCATGATTCAAATATCAAAGATTAACTCTCACCTAATACTCATATTCTTATCAATCATTGGGAGATCAAAAGACAAAACTAAAAACTTAAGGTAAGCGTGCAAAAAAATCTTTTTGTGTTTTCAAAAGTTTTTAATTTTATGGATTTTGAACTAAACATACAAGTCAAGTGAAAATCTTCAAGTTTAAGAAAGAGTAAAGGTGTGACACTTTGAAGCACAAAACGAAGAAAAATGAACCATTCATCACTAAAACACAAAATTTTCATGCAAAATTGAACACAAATCCTTCCCCACATAAGACCAAACATTGTCCTCAATGTTAGCAAAAGAAAGAACAAAACGATAAAAAGTAAAGGAAAGAGTGAGAGAAAGCTACCGAAAGGGCGCTAAGGTGACAGTGGATGTGGTGGATCGCCATGACCCTTCCATTTGAAGACGATCAGAGTACAAGATTCTTTCGGTTTTAGTGACACAGATTGTAGTTTGTGGAATAAATTTTCAAAGTGTTTTGTAAATCACTCCAATCTCCCATTTACTCAAAAGTACCATGGATGGAGTCGAGATGACTTATGCCAACATCCAGGTGGTTGGATCCTAAACTCTCCATCATTACCTTTCGAAGTAACTTTGCATCTTAAAGCACTGATATCAAAGACCGTTGGTCACAGGGTTAATGGATGAAGCGACAAAGATCAAAGTTACAAAGTTTGGCCATGGCGGTGTCATAGAGCCCAAAATTAGTGGATGTGTGCGATGTGCCAAGATGTACATAATATGTGTTATATAAAAATATCCATTAGCAGCATGTTAATCAGGCACATCATCTGAAAAAGAGCTGGCGCTTTGGAAATGACATACGCATTGTTGGTTTTCTAAAAAATTAAATGCCAAAAAATGGTGGAAAATCATGCTTTGGATCAAGTAAAGAAATTAGCTTTGATGGGATTATACCATTGTGGATCCAACAGTGAAAAAATCTCTACTCATCAAACCGATTAGGGTAATCACTGAAAAGAATTAATATATGGGAATAATGAAGAGGCATGGGCGGTCTGACCTAACACTACATTCCAT